>JAJEOX010000185.1:0-157500 GCA_020740385.1 Mylabris phalerata | reverse complement strand
CAGGAATTGACTTCTGAAACGAATTTTTCATACTATTTTTCCTATTTTGCGCCCTTTGTACGCTTTTTCAATAAAAATTGAACCCTTAACATATTAATTACGACTTGTAATAAAGTAAAAATGTGTGACAAATTATCGTGTACTCCACCAGAATTACGTGATATTGTTGAAAATGGTATCAATGATTTACTTTCCGGTAAATCAAAAACAAAATATGAACACTGTTATCAAAATTTTCAAGAATGGTGTAAAATTAATAACGTATCAGGCATATCGGAAAATATCTTATTTGCATATTTTAATGAACTTAAAAGAAAATATAAGCCGACTACATTGTGGAACACATACTCTATGTTAAAATCGTGTTTAAATATATTTAAAAATGTTGATATTTCAAAATACAAGAAACTTCAAGCTTTTTTGCAAAGATCGTCAGAAGGATATATCCCAAAAAAATCAAAAATACTGGAAGAAGAAGATATACAAGAATTTCTAAATAAAGCTGATGATAAATTTTACCTGGCAATGAAAGTTGGTGTAAATTTCATGTCGACTGTAGTTTTATTTATAACGATATTTGTTTAAGGTTATATTGATAGTGGGCTACAATGGAGCTTGTAGAAGAGAAGAATTAACAAATCCTTCTGTTGACGATATTGAATTTAAACCTGGCTGTATTATTGTTACTTTACCCAACACAAAAAATCGTATTCCAAGAACATTTGCTATAACAGAACCATCCTGGATTGAATTAGTAAAAAAATTTGCTAATTTATGCCCTAAAAAAGTAACCCACAAAAGATTCTTTTTAACATATCGCAATGGTAAATGTGTCAATAGTCCAATCGGTATCAATATCATGGGTGGTATATCAAAAAAAATTGCTTCTTTTTTATAATTACCCAATTCAGAACTTTTCACTGGTCATTGCTTTCGTCGTTCTAGTGCAACGCATCTAGTAAATCGTGGTGGCGATTTAATAACCCTTAAAAGATTTGGTGGATGGAAATCCAGTGCGGTAGCTGAGGGGTATATCGAAACATCATTAAAAAAAAAATTGATATATCTGAAAAACTTACTAGACCGAATAATCTACCTGGCTGTTCAAAAGATTCTGAAGTAAATCAAAGTACAACCATTTGTGATACTACTAATATTCAAAAAGATATTAGAACGAATAATTTACCAGGTATCAGCATAAATTCATCAAATACGTCGAATGTTGTCGTTAATATTTATAATAGTTGCTCGTTTGGTGGAAATAATTCGAAATAAATAATTTGAAATAAATAAAAGTTGTTTTCACGTTAATCAAGTGGTCTGCGTTTCAGTCAAAGAATGGCATTTGAGATAGTCGACTGTGTTACCAACTTCGAAAAAATAAATTATCCCAGATTTTCCACACTCAAAGTAGTTGGGAAATTTCCATTACTTCACTACTTTTAGTGTGGAAATGATTTTATTTCCAACGCAAAATAGGAAAAAATAATTCAATTACAGTTTCTATAAATGTTTTCTCTGCAATGTAAAGTTACTTTTGATCAAATTTTGTATAGTTTTTGAAAAAAAATTGTAACTTAAAGTTTATTTCCATAATTCATAATTAAAAAAGGAAGCGCATACAAATTTATTATAATGTCGAAGAAGATAGAACGATCGAGAGACCCAGCTCGCAATGCATTTAGACCGTGAGCTATTACTTCTAGAAGAACGATGGGAAATTTCCCTTGATGCCTAGTAACTTCGAACAGGAGTGTCGTTTTTACACTCAATTACCCACGCAACAATAGCTCAGCGGGGTGCTCACTTCGACTATACGCTTCCACTTTCCTTCGACTCGAGCGAACCTAACCTATATTTTGACGAAATGACAGCCACTTCGTTGCGAGTGAGTTTTCATAATCAGGGGGCAGATGTAACGAGACTCTCGAGCATTACGATTCCTAGTCGTTACGAATAGGCTCGCGAATCTCTCGATTCTTTGCGAGAATGTCATATATAACATAATTTAGGTAGATCTACTGAAATTTCACTTTTCAAATACTTTCAAATTAGACGTGAATAAAAAATAAATAGTTTTAAAGTAAACATTGAATATATTAATTATTTAATTCTTAATATTCAAATAAATCTACATACATATATTCATGTATATGAAAATGGTTATTAAATTTCAGTATTATTTATTCAAAAATTTTATACATCAAAATTATTATTCAAAAATACAATTTTATTTACAGTTACATCTTTTAAACGACTACGTTTTTTATCTATAATATTTCCCGTTGAAGAGAAAAGTCTTTCACATGGGACCGAAGTAGCAGGAATAGATAAATATTTACTTACTAAAGTAGCAAGAGATAGAAATTTCTCTTTGTTTTCCTTCCAGTACTTTAAAGGATCAGTTTGTCAATTCAAGAAGGACTTATGAGATAGGTATTAATTTCTGTAAAAGCAGAAACTTTTACATTACGTGTTTTATTAATATTTTTTATTTCCTGATCATAGTGAAACCAAATGGTTTTTTTTTTGTTTTGTTATCATGATGCTCTTGTAGAGCTTCGTTGTTTTGAAATTCTTTTAAGTACTGTGTACATTGATTATTAATCTTTTGCTTGACATCATTTACTTGTAAATCTGTGCCTAAACTTAAAATTTTGAATCTTGGGTCCAAGAATGTAGAAAATACTATGGCTTTATTTTCATGTGAAGAGCCCAGACGAGTTGTAATGTTATGTATTACAATATTCCTAAATTTGTATGGGACACTGTCGATAGGAAATGTTAAACTTTTTAAATATGAAATTAAATTATTTTTCAATGGAAGTATCTTTGAAAGGGTTGTGTATTTCTCCCCACTAATCTCTTTTGTAATTTCAGCAAACGGTTGTAAAATTACTATTACCAAATGCATAACATATAATTCATTATTGACGAAAAAATTGATATTATTATTTAATTCTGTTAATGCACCAACGATGCACTCTTTTTGTTCATTAATTCTTAATAGCATGTCATATGTACTATTCCGGAGCGTTTCTACTTCAAAAATCAATTTATGTTAAGGTTTTTGCAACTTAATTTAATAATCTAACAATGTTCTTCCAGCTTGTCGAACATTTCTAAAATAATTCACAATTTTGTTACATTTTTCTATCAGCTGTTTAATTTCTTCCATTTGATTCAAACTGTTTTTACAAATTAAGTTCAAAATATGCGCAAAACAAGGCATGTGTCTAGTTTCATTTTTTAATAAAGAAACGGCTAGCACCATATTTCTAGCACCTTCTGTTACAATGTATTTTATTTTACTTTCCAAATTCCATTCTATTATTATAGAATCTATTGTTTCAGCAATATTTTTTGATGAGTGTTTATCATCAAATTTTCTAGCTTCTAAAAATTTTGAATGAAGATGACAATCATCATCAATGTAATGGCATGTGATGCCTAAAAAAGAATGGTTATTTAAACTACTCCAAAAATCACATGTCAATGAAATCCAATCAAGTTTATCTAATTTGTTTTTTAATAAATTTTTCTTTTCTTCGTATATATCATTCAATAATTTTTTAATTTTTTTTTCTAGATGGTATATCGAAATTTGGATTTAAAGTTTTAAAAAGTTCTCGCAATCCTTGATCTTCCACTAAATGTATTTATACAAATGATTTTAAATTTTGTATTATACTATACACCTCTAACATTAATATCGGAAATATTGTCAATATTGTTGCCATTAATAATCTTATGATTTGAATTAAGATGCTTGATCATAGTTGATGTATTATTGCTTTTATTTGATAATTTCTTATTATATAAATTACATTTTACTTTTGAAATATTTTCTGTTGATTCAAAATATTCCCAAACAAATGATTTCCGTTTTTTACATGGAACATCCATTATCAAAAGAGTTTATAATTAATTAAAATGAAAATTATTTATTTTTTAATTAATATATTCGATTAATGAGTCTTTATTCAATATGAAAAAATTTGAAAGGGGCCGAATCTAAGAACCGCCTTAATAACTTCCCCGACATATTCTGGATTGTTAATCATGAATTAAAATAGTGTATTAAAAACAAGTGTCAGAAGTTGGCAATTAATGCACGAGTCCAAGTTTAAAAAAAAACTTACTATAAAAATCAAAATCGGGAATCAAGAGCCGTGGCTATCTCACCACCACTGAAAAATTCAATGAGGAACCAGCACCTCGTCAACCAAAACTCTGTTCACTGAAATTTTGACAGAACGAGAGAACTGTCATTTGAGCGTGGAGTAAAAAGTAGTACGGTAGTCCTAACAAAAACATGGAAAAATTCAAATCATATGGATTGAATTGTCGAGGGAATATACATTTCTTTTTTGTGGAAAAATCAAAATTTATATTATTTTAAAACATTTATAAATTAAAAAAGCACTTACCGAAACACAAAACCATCTCAAAAAACCGCTTGAAAACAAATATTCTGAGGTTGTTTCAAAAATGACAGAAGAATGTAAACAAACGCATAGGATTTTATGCCTTCAGTGATACCAACAGCAGATATCATTCTGTCTTTATAAACTACCGGTATAAATTATGCTACGCTTTCAAAATTATGTTCGATAACCTTCTAAACTGTCATTTCAAAATTTTGTAATTGAATTTTCTATGGCAACCGATCGCTTATAGAAGGCGGCAAATTTGAATTGGTTCACTACACTATTTTGAAAATTTTGTGCCCTTATTTAAAAAAAGAGAAAAACATCGCACATGATGGGTATTGTTTCGGACATAAAAGCACATGCCCTTTCGATTGGTGATATCAAATTAATATGTAATCTTAAATTATTTTGAATCAACCCCCTCCCCCTTCCACCCCGGGGTCCGATTGGCACCAAAAACTAATCAACTCGAGCGGCCACCAAATAGTTTGTGCTGACCAAATTTGAACTCAATCGGTTTAACCGGTTTTGGGTAATCGTTGGAGATCCGACAGACGCACACACACACACACACACGCACACACACACGCACACACACATGCACACACACATGCACACACACTCGCACACGCACGCACACGCACGCACACACACACACACACACACACACACACACACACACACACACACACACACACACACACATCAAAACGTAAAGATCTGGTGAAATCTCGAATTTGAAATTTTGGTCCGAAACTAATAACTTCCCTATCCTTTGGTCGGAGAAGTTCAAAATGTAAGACAAAAAAGTTTAAAAAAAAAACAATCAATAATGAAACAATAAAAAGATCCAATAGTAGTCACAGATTCAAAAAGAATTGCAAAAATTTGGAAATACTGAACGACACCAAAGTGAACAAACAGTATGTTTAAATAATTTATTTCAGCGGTATTTATACAAATAAACAAGCATTTGCTCGAAAGTTCGCATTTGTTCGAATAATTCAATCAAATGGACATGGAAACGAAAATTGCCGAATGTCTCTGCGGGATATCATTACCCCCTGCAGGTTCGAAGGGAAATCGTTGTCGCACCGACCTCGAAATCGTTTTCGCATCGAAATTCGTAGTGAGATTTCATAATTCCACTGCAATTTGGTCCTCACATGGGTAAATTTTAACAGTTTGTCCTCACTCTTTCTAACTTATGAGTGTGTTGTTCAAAAGGGACCTCCTTTTCTCAAGTCTTGGTCGACCATGGCTTGAAAAAAATCGGCCCGCAATCCAATTGCCACCATTACCTGAATACCAAAAATTGAATTAGGCGCAATTTTTGTGACTTCAAGGAACTGAACCAATCACGTTTCAATATTATTGGCGCCATTGCTTATTTTACTTTTAACAATACATTTGTAGTTTCAAATTAACTTTTATTACTGGTTTTTGTGGAAATTATTAATTTATTGTTTACATTGTTACACTTCTATTGTGACACATCTGTATCTTGTTTTAAATGATTAGTTAAACTTGATTCTAGTGTGAATTTTCTCTCAAAAATGTCACACTCTTACTGTTTCTTACCTTGATGTATTAATAAATGTCTTTTTACGTGATCTTTTCGCGTGAATTTTTTGTCACAAATGTGACATTTGTGTGGTCTCTCTGTATTTGTTTTTAAGTGCCCCTCCGTATGTGTTTTTAAATGATGATTTAAATATGATTTACGTGTATATTTTTTGTCACAAATGTTGCACGTGTGTGGCCGCTCACCTGTATGTGTTTTCAGATGCCCTTTTAAAGTTGAATTTACTGTAAATCTTTTGTCACAAATGTGACATTTGTGTGGTCTCACACCCGAATGAAATTTCAAATGTTTGATTAAATTTGTTTTTAGTGTAAATGTTTTGTCACAAATGTGGCATTTGTGTGGTCTATCACCCGTATGTAATATCAAATGAATGTTTAAATTTGACTTTAGTGTGTATTTTTTATGACAAATGTTACACGTGTACGGTTTTCACGCCTGTGTGTCGGTTTAAATGATCATTTAAAGATGATTTTTGTGAAAATTGTTTGGCACAAATGTTACACAGGTACCGCTGCTCAGCTGTATGTGTTTTTAAATGTTTGTATAATTTTAATCTGTGTGAAAATTTCTTGTGACAAATGTTACACGTCTTCAACTGCTCATCTATATGTATTTTTAGATGGTCCCTTAAGTGTAATGTATTTGTAAACTTTATGTTACAAATGTCACATTTGTACACTTTCCCATTTGTATGTGCTCTAAAATGGCGTATTAACTGTGATGGTTTTCTAAACCTTATGTTACAAATGTTACATTGGTATCCATTCTTATTTGTATGCGTTGTTAAATGTTCCTTTAAGTCTGTATTTTGTGTAAATTTTTTATCACATAAATGACATTTGTATAAGTCTCCATTTTTATGTATTTTATAATGTCCTCTTAAATTTACTTCGTGTCTACATTTTTTTCCACAAATGTCACACTCATATCTTTTCCCTAATTTTCGTTTATTTAACACGATTTTATCATTTCTGCCTTCAACACTATTATTTTTATCAATAATTTTAATTTCATTTGGTCCACAATCGATTGGTTTATTTGGAAATTGACGATTGTTATCAACTGGCTGATTTTCATCCTTATCAGAACCAACAACTATAAAAAATATACAAATTTTAATTAACAATGCAACAAAGAATAATAGTAACAATAATAATAAAATCAACCCTCTTATAACACAATTGTAGTGTTAAAACTCTTATGACGATCGTTTCCGAAAATAACAAAAGACGATACAATTTAAAAAACGTATAACGTAGCTTCATTCAATTGCCATAAATTTTAAACAAATGTCATTTCTCTAATAATCCACATTATTGACACAAGCAACGACATACGTAGCAAAACGATGCTAATTATTATAACACATTATTGAGTACACTATTAATGGATTTAATTAATACGATCGCGTTATTGAAAAGTTGATATGATTACTATTATTGGTAATATTTTCAATACCATTATTCTCTTGTAATTCCTCAGTATTATCTTCATTATTATCTTCAACTTGTTGACTCAAACAATGATCATCTTTAACTTCTGAATCACTCCCTAAAATACATTATTATTATTATTATTATTACTATTTGACTAATTAAATAATATGATTTAAAATTCCTCTAGTAACACCAATTCGAATATATTTTGAAGTAAATTTAGTTAACCTGCAAATAACACGTAACTGCGGGAAGATTTACAATCGTGATTTTCTAATAAAATTATCGTTATTTTAAGAACATCTGAATCAATAAAAGTCATTATTATTATTATTGTTCCATAAAACAATATGTAAAATTAACTGCCGTCAAATAACACGAAATGATAAAATCATTCATAATAATTGCCAAACAGAATTGTTTAAATTTTGAAAATTTTCTAAGGTTCGATGCACCATAAACTAACCTTTCATAAAGAAGGTTATTTAGAACAATTATTATAAACGTGTAAAAATAATCGTTAGCTTTGTCTTGGATGCATGATGTCGTAGATTGGTTCATACTTTTTTATGTGTAAAACGGTAAAATTATTAACTTATTATACAGGACGTACAAAGGTAATTTACCGGACACCTAGCTAAGCTTTTCTTAATAATGTCGTAACTTTGTTCGTCTATTTTAATAATACTTTAAAACATCTCAAATCTGGTGTAGTATCAACGAAGTTACGACACTACGTATTATCAAAGACTTGGCCAGCTATAAGGTGAAATATCGTGGTACACCCAATACAAGTTTATGAATCAATTTACCACACGGAGGCATACCCTTCAATTATTGCAACGTGTTAAAAGCGGATAGAATTAAAAACAATTCATCTTACCGAGTCGAAACTTTATCTCCTCATCAGCATCGGAATTATCAAAATCAACTTTAAATTGTCCACTGTCTTCATGACATTGAATCGATGGCGAATCTGCATGGAAATCTTCCAAATTATCTTCATTTTTATAAATTTTATTTTCTAACAACAATTGATTCGTCTCTAAGATTCTTTTACGATATTTGTGAATCGTTATCAATACATCGAAACAATTGAAACAAACCATTTTCGTATATGGATCATCTTCACAAATCTACAAAAGTAACGATAATTAATTATTTGATTAATTAATTAATTAAAGTTTATACTTTAATGTTTGCCAGCATTTCGACAATTTCCGGTATTGTTGGATTTGTTTGGGAATTATCGAAAATATGGTAAAACAACCCAGGTGATTTTGAAATGTTACAAAGTCGACAAAATTCCATGTTTCACGAATTTTTCTCTTTCTACTAATCGTTAATTAATTAAACAATTAATAATTAAGAAATATTCAATTACAACACACGTAAACTTCGATGAAAGGAAACCTCTTTGAGTAAACATCAATGAGGTTGTAGAGTGATCATCCTGTCAAAAAACATATCCACGTATGGTGGCAGACATCTTGGATATGTCGATATGTTGAAAAGGAAGGCGATATGTTGGTGTCATTTCAACAGAAACGACACCAACATATCGCCTTCCTTGTCTCAATCTTTGGTCGACCAAAGCTTGAGAAAAGGAGGTAGCTATTGAACGACACACTCTTAAGTTAGAAAGAGTGAGAACAAACTGTTAAAATTTACCCATGTGAGGACCAAATTGCAGTGGAATTATGAAATCTCACTACGAATTTCGATGCGAAAACGATTTCGAGGTCGGTGCGACAACGATTTCCCTTCGAACCTGCAGGGGGTAATGATATCCCGCAGAGACATTCGGCAATTTTCGTTTCCATGTCCATTTGATTGAATTATTCGAACAAATGCGAACTTTCGAGCAAATGCTTGTTTATTTGTATAAATACCGCTGAAATAAATTATTTAAACATACTGTTTGTTCACTTTCGTGTCGTTCAGTATTTCCAAATGTTTGCAATTCTTTTTGATTCTGTCATTACTATTGGATCTTTTTATTGTTTCATTATTGATTGTTTTTTTTTTTAACTTTTTTGTTTTACATTTTTAACTTCGCCGACCTGAGGGTGTGTGCATCTGTGTGTGCGTGTGCGTGGTCGTGTGCGTGTGCGTGTGTGTGTGTACGTGTGTGTGTACGTGTGTACGTGCGTCTGTCGGATCTCCAACGATTACCCAAAATCGGTTTAACCGATTGAGTTCAAATTTGGTCAGCACAAACTATTTGGTGGCCGCTCGAGTTGATTAATTTTTGGTGCCAATCGGACCACGGGTCGGAAGGGGGAGGGGGTTGATCCAAAATAATTTAAGATTACTTATTAATTTGATATCCCCAATCGAAAGGGCATGTGCTTTTATGTCCGAAACAATACCCCTGATGTGCGATGTTTTTTTTTTTAAATAAGGGCACAAAATTTTCAAAATAGTGTAGTGAACCAATTCAAATTTGCCGCCTTCTATAAGGGATCGGTTGCCATAGAAAATTCAATTACAAAATTTTGAAATGACAGTTTAGAAGGTTATCGAACATAATTTTGAAAGCGTAGCATAATTTATACCGGTAGTTTATAAAGACAGAATGATATCTGCTGTTGGTATCACTGAAGGCATAAAATCCTATGCGTTTGTTTACATTCTTTTGTCATTTTTGAAACAACCTCAGAATATTTGTTTTCAAGCGGTTTTTTGAGCGGATTTTGTGTTTCGGTTAGTGCTTTTTTAATATCTAACAGCCTTATTAATAATAATCACTATAATAGCCTACTTGTTAGTTACTACTAACATGTCACTAAATATGTGGTATTAATAATGCAATATCTAGACGTCACTAGTTAATAGACTCTAATACTATGTCTACACAGCGCGTATACTATGGTATTTGTACTACGATTCCGCTGTGTAGACGCCGAATACCATGGTATACGAACATATACCACGCAAGCAACGTGGTATTTGTGTGGTATCGAAACTACGATTTCTGCGTGGTATTCTGTGTAGTATACGAGAAAAACATCTGGCAACTATGGAGAGGAACAAAATATTGATAGTGAAGGTTCGGGAGAGAATGCTTTCAGCGCCACCATATTGTCTTTGGCGCCAATTTATATAAAAAAAAGTAGGGTTAAGTCAGTACTGTAATGAGGTGCTGAAAATGAGAAGAAATTTGTATTAATTTATGAATGTGCATGTCTCAATGGGTTTACTTTTCCAAAATGTTGTAATTAGTATTAAATTGAAAAGTTATTCAATAATAGAAAAATATTTGCAAATGAAAGATAAATGGACGGAAATTATTGCCAAATTATTATTGCCTATTTTAATAAAAGAAGTTTACGTCAAATATATTATATACAGTATACAATTAATTTATAATTTTAAGAATGAAAATAATCAAAATTTATAATTATTGAAACTGTCGAAACTGTTCTGCGAAATCCAATTTGAGATTATTAATTGTAACTTTAATATTAGCAAGACCAATGTACATATTTATAAAATTAATTCTATATATCGGTGGAAAATGCAGCCCTACAATTCCTGTTATAAGTGATCGCGTAATTCAAATTATAACTAGCGCCTCTTTTTGTTGGGACTGGTACTACAAACGGTCTGACCTTGCCTATCTACTTCTGTCAAATGAAACTACAATGTGCTGTGTAGACACCCTGCGTAGTATAAGGTTTGTTCCAGCTTAAAGTTTCGGATTGTTTTATGTACTTTTTTAGTGCGCATGTCTAGTCAGAAACTAATCACAAACTAGTTTCAAACTGTTATAGTTGGAACGCTTAATAAACTTGTATGATACTTCTGCAAAGCATAATGCAATATAATGTATTGTGGGTTGTCTGGATTAAAGGTTCAAATTCACTATAAGTTTTTGCATAAAATAAATCATCAACAAAGCACATTTTTTTGGTAACAATAGCATAATCATAAACTACAATGATTCGCGTACAATCTGAAAAAGACCTGATTCAAAACAATTACGTTTAACGCTAACGAATTTCTTTAATTAAAAAAAAAATCCTCGAATTTTCAAAACTTTAATTTTTGTGACATTCAGCTCTCTATCTTTTAAAATGTACCTGAATTCTTCTACTTTCTTTCCGAGTTGTGACCCGGCCCTTAACTCAAAAATTTTCAAATATGAACCTCTGGGCATGTAATAAAAATGGTTTACAGCAAAACGTTCTGCTATTTAAACCCTACTTTTCTATTGCGCATGACGCCAACTGAAAATCAGACAAAAATCCTCGGACTGTTTTGACCGTTTGAAACTAGTTCTTGATTCTTCGGATTCTTTGGTGGAACGACCAACTGGTAGTACAAATCATGGATTGTTTACAGTTGGAACGCGTAATATGTAACTGCGCATGTCTCTGATTCCTCAAACCGTTTCAAACCGTTTCAAACTAGCTGCTGGAACAAACTTATAGTATACTATGGTATCTGTACCATGGTATAGATACTATCTGTGTAGACATAGTATTAGAAGCTACACATATTTGGCAACAAGGCGCAATTGTCACTGGTGAGAAAAATTCAACAGTTGGTGCACCTGTTTTTAAAAGTTGGTGCACCTGTTTCATTTGTTTTTAAATAGTTACCTAGTTACCTGTTGCCAATTTATTTATTGTTGTACAAGAAAAACAATAATGAGCCTTGTGGTAAGTAAATTAAATAAAAATTGAACAATAAGATATATATTAGAACTGTTTTAGCCGAAAGAAAAGCGTATGCGGTCTCAGAACTGGGAAGCGAAAGAAAAATTGGTATTATTAGAGGGTGTAACGGAACATCTTAAAGCTATAAAAAGCAAACGAAAACTGACGACCGCTAATCACGATAAAGCTGACGCATGGAAACACATCCAACGAAAATTAGAAATTGCAGGTACCATTAATTCTTGTCTAATTTGAAACAACAGTCTATTCTGTTTCTGTAATAGGATACAAAAGAGATATAAGGAGAATAAAACAAGAATGGCAGCGATTAAAAGTACAGGCTAAGAAAACAATTAGCAGTTACAAAAAATTCCAAAGCAAACTGGTGGTGGTCCCCCAGCCGAGGAACCGTCTGAAATTGACTGGACCATACATAGTCTTATCCCGTATGAATTTGATGAGGATACAAATATATATGATTGTGACGGAGACAATATTGTGGGTATTCCAACAAAACGCCTTAAATATTTTTAACGCAATTGTTTCAGATCAACACGGCAGCTGCAACAACCGCTGAAATTATTGTGTTACAAGAAGACACAAACAAAGAGCCCCAAGACTGCGCTGCAGGAACCGTACCACGGTGCAGCTCACAAAATGATGAAGATTATACACAGACTAATTCACAAGTTGGCAAATCATCCGAAATAATTGAGGTTACTCCAAATACACGCAACGTATTAAAAAAATTCAACAGTTTCAATACAATCGTAAAAAAAATTTCTTCAACGTAAGCAACAGAAACCCGAGAAAGAGATGAGTGCGTATGAGAGAAACCTCTACGAATTAAATCAAAGACGGATAGAACAGTTGATGCGACATTCCGAAGAAATGCACGCACTAAAAATGGCAAACGAACGGGACTATCATCAAAAAAGGATGAGGATGTTAGACATTAGTAAATAATAGTGTTGTGAATATTTTGTAAATAATAGTTTTTATTAATATACATAAGAAATTAATCATTGGTAAAATATCTTTCTATATATTGTTGTCGAAACAATGGTCCTACAACGTTTCCTCTTACATTTACTATTTCTTCCTGACGATCTTCAACTAAGCCAACGTTATCATCATCACTAGAAGAATCTGTAATTGGCAGAAAAATTGATGTTACAATTCTAAGAAATAGAAAAGTGATCTTACCAGAATTCTCTGCTCTGTCGTCTAGACAGATGTTATGGATAATTGCTAAAGCAACAATTGCAGTCTTGGCGGAGTTTAGACTAATCTGCAAGCCGTTTAAGAAACACCGAAATTTATTTTTCCACAGGCCAAAGGTTCTTTCAACAACGTTCCTTGTGCGTATATGGCTACGATTGTAATTAATTTCAGCATCTGTTGTTGGATGTAGAACTGGTGTCAACAGATAGCTACTGCAGGGATAGCCATTGTCGTCGAGCAAAATACCATCTATTACTCTGCTCTGAAACTGAATATTAACAGAAAGTTTACCTAATCTATAGAAATTAACCTCAAATGATCTTCGTAATGAACAACTATTCCAAATACGTGCATCATGAGCCGAACCTTTCCACCTTGCTACAATATCGAGAATTCTGCATTTGGCATCTACAACTACCTGATTTTAATCGTTAAAAGATGTCTCGTCTTTGTGGACTTCTTACTTGTACGTTCAACGAATAAATAATTTCTAATTATAAATTTCTATTAATAAATAATAATGGGTTTTCTCCCCCGGGACATTTTATTTTAATGTGTGTACAGTCAACTGCCCCTACTACATTAGGGCATCGGCCTATTTCGTAAAATTCTTCTTTGACCCGGTTAAGCTGTAGACCTTGTGGAAAGCTTATGAATTCCTCTCTATGTTCAGCTATTGCTTGGACTACCCTTTTTATTACGTTACTCACAAATGATTGCGACAAACCATGGATGTCACCTGAAGGGCAATTATTTGTTTATTAAACTACGCATGACTATAAGAATCTCAAACCAATATCGTGTTCATAGGCTCCTTTTGATAAATATCGAATGGTGGCTAACACTTGCAATTCAGTACTGATTCCTCCACCTCGGTTGCTCACAATAATTTGTTCCTGAACTAAATCAACTATTCGTTGTGCTACTACTTTCCTCATTCTGTACATTTTTCTGAATGTTGCGTCGTCATATATTTCAAAGGGATTTTCCCTTTCAAGATACACTTTAGGATCCCTTGGAATTATTCCTAACTGTGGTTCTTCAGCTTCTAACAATTCCTGATTAACATCAATCACGTCGTCAAAATCCATTCTAATTTCGGAGAACGTTTTGCCGTTTAAAACATCTCATAGATGATAATACCTATAGTATTATTAGACTTACCTTTCACTTATATTGTCGCTACCACCGTCAATTACAGAAATAAATCACGTTTACAACAAAATAAGATTATGTTTAATACGTTAGTGAGATTCAAAAGGTACCTTCGTTGACAACTAATATCTTAGCAGCGTACTAGCGTTAGTGGTATTTTAACCGCAATTATTAATACGATTTTTGCTAGTGAACTGTTAGTAGGCTCTTAGTTTACATTTAAGTTTATTATTAATATGGCTGTAAATGTTTTAAAATAATATAAATTTTGATTTTTCCACAAAAAAGAAATGTATATTTCCGCGACAATTCAATCTATATGATTTTAAATTTTTCTACGTTTTTGTTGGGACTAGAGTACTACTTTTTACTCCACGCTCAAATGACAGTTCTGTGGTTCTGTCAAAATTTCGCAATTGAATCGTGAATCGAGTTTGTAAGAAAGTTGAACTGAAAAGGGTGTGTGTGGAATCACCGATTAGTAAACAGAGTTTTAGGGGATGAGGGGCTGGTTCCTTATTGAATTTTTCGGTGGTTGTGAGATAGCCACGGTTCTCCATTCCCGATTTGAATTTTTATAGTAAGTTAGTTTTTTTTTTTTTAATAAAATATCTCCAATTGAAAAAATAGTATACAAAATTCGTGCTACGGTACTCGTTTTTAAAAAAAATCAGACTCGTGCATTAATTGTAGACTTCTGATACTTGTTTTTAATATTCTATTCTAATTCATGATTAACTATCCGGACTATGTCGGGGAAGTTATTAGGCCGGCTCTTATTGATAGATTCGGCCGCTTTTTTAATTTTTTTTAAATTATTAAATAATTAATTATTCATTTGAAGTTAATTAATTAAAGTAAGTCATTATAATAAACAATTCTATATAATTGTGTAATTAAATATATGTTTCAGATGTTGCCCGCATTTTGTTTGAATAATAATAATAAATATAAACTAATAATAAGAATTTTTTTAGACACTCCTTTTATTAGACACTCTTTTTATTTTTATCAGAAAAATTGAGTAATAAACTACCAATTGATTATTGTTAAATATCAAATTTTATTTCTGTCCACAATGAATATAAAATCTTACCAACATTAATAAATTAATTATGATTAATTAATATTAACTATAAAAGTAAATCAAAATAGACAAGATTGTTTGTTGTGTAATTTTTTTTTAATCGCGCTGTTTTCTTGTTGTCAGACTTGCGTACTTGGAATTTGTACGTTGCGTTGACTCCATGGGACCTTCTCACAAGACCCTTCGAACTGGGCGGAGCTTAAATAAATCTAATGTCGGCTATGTTCGCCAAAATTTGAGATATTGGAAGCAATTTTCGACGAAATGCAAATTTTAAGAGAGTGCGGCTAAATCTGAGTAATTTGCACCTATTAATTTAACATATAAAATTCGTATTTTTCAAATTTTGTATTATTTTTAAGTAGTTTTAACATTATTTTGTCTTCAATTAGAACAATTAATGGAAATAAAGATTCCAGCACAGATAATTTTCAAAATTGTAAATTTTCCTAAGAAAATTTGTAATAGAAAAATAATTCAATTACAGTTTCTATAAATGTTTTCTCTGCAATGTAAAGTTACTTTTGATCAAATTTTGTATAGTTTTTGAAAAAAAATTGTAACTTAAAGTTTATTTCCATAATTCATAATTAAAAAAGGAAGCGCAAACAAATTTATTATAATGTCGAAGAAGATAGAACGATCGAGAGACCCAGCTCGCAATGCATTTAGACCGTGAGCTATTACTTCTAGAAGAACGATGGGAAATTTCCCTTGATGCCTAGTAACTTCGAAGAGTAGTGTCGTTTTTACACTCAATTATCCTCACAACAATAGCTCAGCGGGGTGCTCACTTCGATTATATGCTTCCACTTTCCTTCGACTCGAGCGAACCTAACCTATATTTTGACGAAATGACAGCCACTTCGTTGCGAGTGAGTTTTCATAATCAGGGGGCAGATGTAACGAGACTCTCGAGCATTACGATTCCTAGTCGTTACGAATAGGCTCGCGAATCTCTCGATTCTTTGCGAGAATGTCATATATAACATAATTTAGGTAGATCTACTGAAATTTCACTTTTCAAATACTTTCAAATTAGACGTGAATAAAAAATAAATAGTTTTAAAGTAAACATTGAATATATTAATTATTTAATTCTTAATATTCAAATAAATCTACATACATATATTCATGTATATGAAAATGGTTATTAAATTTCAGTATTATTTATTCAAAAATTTTATACATCAAAATTATTATTCAAAAATACAATTTTATTTACAGTTACATCTTTTAAACGACTACGTTTTTTATCTATAATATTTCCCGTTGAAGAGAAAAGTCTTTCACATGGGACCGAAGCAGCAGGAATAGATAAATATTTACTTACTAAAGTAGCAAGAGATAGAAATTTCTCTTTGTTTTCCTTCCAGTACTTTAAAGGATCAGTTTGTCAATTCAAGAAGGACTTATGAGATAGGTATTAATTTCTGTAAAAGCAGAAACTTTTACATTACGTGTTTTATTAATATTTTTTATTTCCTGATCATAGTGAAACCAAATGGTTTTTTTTTGTTTTGTTATCATGATGCTCTTGTAGAGCTTCGTTGTTTTGAAATTCTTTTAAGTACTGTGTACATTGATTATTAATCTTTTGCTTGACATCATTTACTTGTAAATCTGTGCCTAAACTTAAAATTTTGAATCTTGGGTCCAAGAATGTAGAAAATACTATGGCTTTATTTTCATGTGAAGAGCCCAGACGAGTTGTAATGTTATGTATTACAATATTCCTAAATTTGTATGGGACACTGTCGATAGGAAATGTTAAACTTTTTAAATATGAAATTAAATTATTTTTCAATGGAAGTATCTTTGAAAGGGTTGTGTATTTCTCCCCACTAATCTCTTTTGTAATTTCAGCAAACGGTTGTAAAATTACTATTACCAAATGCATAACATATAATTCATTATTGACGAAAAAATTGATATTATTATTTAATTCTGTTAATGCACCAACGATGCACTCTTTTTGTTCATTAATTCTTAATAGCATGTCATATGTACTATTCCGGAGCGTTTCTACTTCAAAAATCAATTTATGTTAAGGTTTTTGCAACTTAATTTAATAATCTAACAATGTTCCTCCAGCTTGTCGAACATTTCTAAAATAATTCACAATTTTGTTACATTTTTCTATCAGCTGTTTAATTTCTTCCATTTGATTCAAACTGTTTTTACAAATTAAGTTCAAAATATGCGCAAAACAAGGCATGTGTCTAGTTTCATTTTTTAATAAAGAAACGGCTAGCACCATATTTCTAGCACCTTCTGTTACAATGTATTTTATTTTACTTTCCAAATTCCATTCTATTATTATAGAATCTATTGTTTCAGCAATATTTTTTGATGAGTGTTTATCATCAAATTTTCTAGCTTCTAAAAATTTTGAATGAAGATGACAATCATCATCAATGTAATGGCATGTGATGCCTAAAAAAGAATGGTTATTTAAACTACTCCAAAAATCACATGTCAATGAAATCCAATCAAGTTTATCTAATTTGTTTTTTAATAAATTTTTCTTTTCTTCGTATATATCATTCAATAATTTTTTAATTTTTTTTTCTAGATGGTATATCGAAATTTGGATTTAAAGTTTTAAAAAGTTCTCGCAATCCTTGATCTTCCACTAAATGTATTTATACAAATGATTTTAAATTTTGTATTATACTATACACCTCTAACATTAATATCGGAAATATTGTCAATATTGTTGCCATTAATAATCTTATGATTTGAATTAAGATGCTTGATCATAGTTGATGTATTATTGCTTTTATTTGATAATTTCTTATTATATAAATTACATTTTACTTTTGAAATATTTTCTGTTGATTCAAAATATTCCCAAACAAATGATTTCCGTTTTTTACATGGAACATCCATTATCAAAAGAGTTTATAATTAATTAAAATGAAAATTATTTATTTTTTAATTAATATATTCGATTAATGAGTCTTTATTCAATATGAAAAAATTTGAAAGGGGCCGAATCTAAGAACCGCCTTAATAACTTCCCCGACACATTCTGGATAGTTAATCATGAATTAAAATAGTGTATTAAAAACAAGTGTCAGAAGTTGGCAATTAATGCACGAGTCCAAGTTTAAAAAAAAACTTACTATAAAAATCAAAATCGTAAATCAAGAGCCGTGGCTATCTCACCACCACTAAAAAATGCAATGAGGAACCAGCACCTCGTCAACCAAAACTCTGTTCACTGATCGGAGATTCCACACACGTCCTTTTTTTGTTCAACCTTCTTATAAACTCAATTCACGATTCAATTGCGAAATTTTGACAGAACGAGAGAACTGTCATTTGAGCGTGGAGTAAAAAGTAGTACGGTAGTCCCAACAAAAACATGGAAAAATCCAAATCATATGGATTGAATTGTCGAGGGAAAAATCAAAATTTATATTATTTTAAAATATTTATGTATTAAAAAAGCACTAACCGAAACACAAAACCCGCTCAAAAAAACCGCTTGAAAACAAATATTCTGAGGTTATGTTTAAAAAATGACAGAAGAATGTAAACAAACGCATAGGATTTTATGCCTTCAGTGATACCAACTGTAGATATTATTTTGTCTTTATAAACTACCGTTATAAATTTTGCTACGCTTTAAAAATTATGTAGGATAACCTTCTAAACTGTCATTTCAAAATTTCGCAATTGAATCGTGAATAGGATATACACTGCCCGTCACCTTGTAGTCAAACCGCCCAAAACTCCTATTAATTGTCGAGTGATTGGAAACAAATTTTAAGGAGTTATAGGGGGGTTCTCAGAGAACATTTTATCAAAATTAGGTACACGTAGCTCATTGGGAAATGAGTGACATCAAATCTAACTTTTGAATGTGCAACAATTGGCAAGAGGGTTTTTTACACATTAAAAGTGTTGAATTAATGCGATACATTCGTAACATTTCGGTTTTTGCAATTTGCCGTTAAGACTTCGAAAAAAATTATAAAATGTTCGATCTGAGCTTGACCGTGAAAAAATTGAAATGCAAAAGTCGCGCGCCTCCCTTTGTCAGTGACAGTAGTTTTATATCAAGTTTTAAACCAGTGATTCTCAACAGTCGATCTGGTAAATTTTTTTAGTCCGCAAATCGATTTAACGGGCTCAGCTGAAATATTCCTTATCCACAACATAAGAAATGTGTCTTTGGTGAAAAATGAAGGGTTCTTAATGAATTAATAAATAATTTAC
The DNA here is from genome assembly GCA_020740385.1 of Mylabris phalerata. Lineage (NCBI taxonomy): Eukaryota > Metazoa > Arthropoda > Insecta > Coleoptera > Meloidae > Mylabris > Mylabris phalerata. The sequence goes on along the minus strand of JAJEOX010000185.1, from coordinate 137,686 downwards.
ATGCTCGGCACTTCCTGAACGTTTGAAAACCACTGGTGTAGTCTCTTAAAACGATCCAATGTTTATTTGTTTAAAGAAAAACAAGCCTACAATACGTGACACTAACAATAAATAATTGTCGACACATGTTTATTTTCTTTTCTTCGGGACAAACGAGATAAAGGAGTTTAATGAAATAAAAAAAGACAGAATTTAGATCTCGTTATTTTTTAACGAAAAATGCATTTCCAATAGCCCATCGGTTAAACACAAACGAATATAATTTATGGTTCTAGTAGGTGACATATCGATAGTACACGATTGCTTTTTGTTGCGTCGTGCTATAGCACCCCGAACACAGAGACCACCCCCACTAGCATCAAGGGTGGTCAGGGTAGGGAAAACGGCCCAAAACTTGAGGGTCTTGTATTCGATTGGATTTAGACAGATTCAACTCAGACAGAGAAGAACGGTTGTAAGAACAGCAACAAATAAACTTCTTTAACATAGATGTCCTTTATTTATCAAAACAGTGCGATAATTTTGTAAGGTTCGTCAAGGTGTTTATCCTTATAAATCCTCGACGCAACATTTGGTCCTTCGAGCCGGATTCAAGACTACCAAGCTTCCGACACCAATACATTGGGCGGAAACGAATTTGTAGCAATATCCAGTCATCAGCGCAAGATTGTCGACACGCAATCAAACCAATTGGACATCACCAATCACAGAAGGGTCATCACAAGGTCAGTGAATCCTTTTAATTACATTCCTTTTGCTTTCGTGCAGCAGAGTGTACATTTTATTATAAAGAATAATTGTATGTAAATCAATAATGACTGGAGAAAATTCAAAGGATCTTTCAGCAGCAGAACAAGCCGCGGAACTCGCATCTCTTAAACATAAACGAGATCAAATAAGGGGACGTTTGGTTAGAATCAAAACATTTTTAGACGATTTTGAGTTGGGTCACAATATAAATGCGGTCAAAGCGAGACTCGAAACCGCCCGCGGTGCACTTGAAGAAATTGATAGATTAAGCTCAGAAATCGAAGATCGCGTTACTCTAACCGACCTCAAGGCAGAGGAAGACGAACGGATCGCGCTCGAAACTCTTTATTATGACACAATTGCTCAAATTCAATCAGTCATCGAACAAGATGATAAAGCTAAATGTGACAAAACTAGATCTAACTTAAATCAGACCACAGCCGTCCATTCCAAAAATAAACTAACTCTACCAGCAATTCAGTTACCGGAGTTTAACGGTTCATACGAAAAATGGTTATCATTTCGCGACATGTTCACATCACTCATTCACGAAAATTCAGATCTATCGGCAACCGAAAAAATTGCATTATCTAAAATCAGCGGTAACGGGTGAAGCACTTAGAACAATCGAAAGTTTAACCATGTCGGGTTCAAATTATGATGCAGCCTGGAATCTATTAGTAGAACGGTTTGAAAACCACAGATTAATTGTCCAAGCTCACATTCGAAAAATTGTAAACTCGCCGACAATTACAAAGGGCAGTTCTACTACGTTACGTCAATTAATAGATGATGTAAAAACAAATTTAGCTTCCTTAAGTGCACTGAACCAACCAATCGCGGAATGGGATTCCATCCTGGTAACGATAATTGCGGATAAGCTCGACTTTCATAGCAGTCGAGAGTGGCAAGCCAAATTAACACACGAGGTACCAACTCTATCAGATTTGTTAAAATTTCTTGAAACGCGCTGCCAGTATTTCGAATCTGTAGCATATAATAACCAAAGTAAATCACAAACTAAAGTGGCTAACAAAGGTCAATCTTATGCCAATCTGGCATCAAAAAAACATAACTGTCCTTTATGCAAGAAAAATAATCATTACGTTCATCAATGTACTAATTTTTTGAAACTTAGCGTGAATGATAGACTCAAACAAGTCGAACAATTCAAATTGTGCAGTAATTGTCTTCGCAGTAATCACGAAGCTACACAATGTAAATCCGACAAAACATGCCGGGACTGCAAATTAAAACATAATACGTTGTTACATATTACCGAAACTAACACGTCCAAACAAACTTCTACGGAAATGCCATCCACTAGTAACGCGAATCATTGCGGCCATTATCACAGTAATGAGCATTCAGAAAACTTATTGTCCACCGCGATAGTACTTATAAAGGATTTCGATGGAAGGTTCCACGACTGTCGAGTTCTTTTAGACGGGGGTTCACAATCTAATTTCATAACAAAAGATCTCTGTAGAACGTTAAATTTGAAGGTAAAAATTGTACAACATCAGATAACGGGTATCAATTCCCATCAAAGCAACATAAATGAGATGGTCGATGTAACAATAAAATCAATTAATTCAAAATACACCACCAACATTAATTGTTTAGTTTTAGAAAAAATAACCGGTCATTTGCCGTTAGTATCGTTTCCTTTAGAAAGTTTGAAAATTCCGGATAATATAAATTTAGCCGACAAAGACCTAAATATTAGCAGGCCTATAGATTTATTGCTCGGGTCGCAACTATTCCTTGAATTATTGAAGGTCGGTAAAATAAAACTTTCTCCAAAAAGACTGTATCTCCAAAATACACATCTGGGGTGGATTGTAGGGGGCAATATAAATTTCAATGACAGTATGACGACTGTTTGTAACCATGTATCCGCCGGAATGGACTTGTTGTTAAACAAACAACTTGAAAAATTTTGGCAAATAGAAGACTATGGTTATGATGGCAATAAAATCCATACAAAGGAAGAAATTACAGCCGTACGGCATTTTGTAAATACTACAAAACGAGAACCAGATGGTCGGTTCATCGTAAACTTTCCCAAAAGGGACGATAACATACAACTAGGCAATACTTTTCACATGGCAAAACAGAGGTTTTTAAATTTAGAATCTAAACTAAACAAAAATTCACAACTTAAATCCGATTATCAACGTTTTATGAATGAATATCGCGAATTAGGGCACATGGAGTTAGTACCGGAGAATCAAATTGATAAACCTGACGTGTATTATGTACCACATCACGCGGTATATAAAAACGGAAAAATTCGCGTAGTATTTGATGCCAGTGCGAAATCCTCGAATAACAAAAGTCTCAATGATAACTTATTAACAGGCCCAAATATTCAACAAGATTTGGTATCAATCTTAACGCGGTTTCGAACATTTCAATATATTATAAGCGGTGACATTATTAAAATGTACCGCCAAATCAAAATGAACGAAGACGACAGGGATTATCAACGAATTTTTTGGCGAGATAATCCAAACGAACCATTACATATTTATCGGTTAACCACGGTGACGTATGGCACGGCAAGTGCGCCGTTTTTAGCACTCCGTTGTCTACATCAATTAGCGTATGATTTCAGTCAACGTTGCCCGACTGCAAGCAAAGCGATCTTAAAGGGGTTTTACATGGACGATTTGTTATACGGGGGAAATTGTAAAAAGGAAGTCATAGCGATGCGTGATCAATTAATTCAGATTCTAAATAGCGGGGGTTTTCAACTCTCCAAGTGGGCGTCCAACGAAATTTCGTTATTACCAGAAGTAAATAGTGATTCAGGGAACAGCTCAGTAACATTAAATTTTGACAGTCAAGGGGAAACAAAAACGTTGGGGCTTATTTGGAACTGCAAAAATGACGTTCTTGGATACAAGGTCGAACCGATTTCCATACCACCAAACATAACGAAGCGAAACATATTATCAATGATCTGTCGGATATTTGATCCACTAGGTTTAGTCAACCCTGTATTAGTCAAAGCCAAAATTCTCGTGCAACAATTATGGATTCGTAAGTCAGAATGGGATGAACCAGTCCCTACAGATATTGCTACAGTATGGACCCAATTAGTTAACGAATTACAGAAATTAAACGAAATCAAAGTTTCCCGGAAGGTTGTTTTCAAAAACGCGATATCAGTAGAATTGCATGGTTTTTGCGACGCCTCAGAAAAGGCATACGGCGCGGCAGTTTACCTTAAAACCGTGAATCAAAGGGAACAGGTAAACATCAAATTATTAATAGCAAAATCGCGAGTGGCACCGCTAAAGGCGACAACCGTTCCGAGACTAGAACTGCTAGCAGCACAACTGTTAGCGCGATTAAGTCACCATGTCATACACACATTAGACATATCAATTACTAAAAAATATTTCTGGACCGATTCAACAATTGTCCTAACGTGGTTATCACAGCCATCGTTACATTGGCAGACCTTTGTTGCCAACAGAGTGGCAGACATACAAAATTTGACCGACTTAATTTCACGTGGCGTATTTCCAAGTCAGTTAATAGAAAGTAAACTATGGTGGCATGGGCCCGCCTGGTTGCAAAAAGAATCGGATAATTGGCCTAGCATTAATAAACACGCAGAATTAGACGTCAATGAAAGGGATATTCCGGAAAGGAGAACAACTGTTATCGTCGCGGTTTCAACACTACCTAAACTAGATCTAGACATATTAACAAAAATATCCGATTTTACGAAATTAAAAAGAATCATTGCTTATGTGCACAAATTTATAAATAAGTGCAAAAATCCAAATGACAAAGCAGGTTCCAATTTTGTAACAAGCGCTGAATTCAACCTCGCTAACAATACAATAATACGGTTAGTACAGAATCAGTCATTTCCACAAGAGATTCAGGACTTAAAAACAAACGGTGAAGTTCAAAAAACCAGTTCATTGTCACATCTCAATCCATTTTTAGATACGAACGGGGTTATTCGCGTCGGGGGCAGATTACGTCACGCCAATATATTATATGATCAGAAACACCCAATGATCATTCCGAAAACACATCATGTAACGGATTTAATTATCAAACATTTCCACGTAAAACAATTACATGCAGGGGCACAGGCGACGCTAGCGGCAATAAGACAACAATATTGGCCCATTCATGGGCGCGGTAAAATTAGGCAAGTATTGCATAAATGCGTCAAATGTTTCCGTGCAGATCCAATCGTAGTAAAACAAAGGATGGGGGATTTACCAGCAGTCAGAATAGAACCGGCTAGAGCATTTCTCAGAACAGGCATTGACTACTGTGGTCCGATTTTAATCAAAGAAAATAGCGGTCGTGGCCTAAAAACAACAAAGGCCTACATATGTCTGTTCGTCTGCCTATGCACTAAGGCAGTACATTTAGAACTAGCGAGCAATCTTTCATCAGAAAATTTCTTAAGCGCATTACGGCGATTCATTTCTCGTCGAGGCCATGTAAAGTATTTAATATCAGACAATGCAACCAACTTTGTGGGTGCAAAAAACATATTAAAAGAATTAATCGACCTTTTCAAAGACAAAAAAACTCAAGGCATAATTAGTGAAACTCTAGCGAACGAGGGTATTGAGTGGTCATTTATACCACCTAGGTCACCGAACTTTGGGGGATTGTGGGAAAGATCCGTAAAGTCGATCAAGCATCATCTAAAACGTATCATAGGGGAAACTAAGTTAACATACGAAGAAATGTACACCCTGTTGACTCGAATCGAAGCAATCCTGAACTCCAGACCGCTCACACCTTTGTCCAACGATCCTAACGACCTCACTGCCTTGACACCGGGGCATTTTTTAATCGGTGAAGCACTCACAGCCCCATTAGAGCATGACGTGACAGCATTAAAAGCCAATAGGCTGTCCCGTTGGCAGCTAGTAGAACAAATGCGCCAACATTTTTGGAAACGTTGGAGATTGGAGTATGTGTCACAGCTTCAACAACGAAAAAAATGGAAGTCAACAACGACGGTAATTCAACCAGGAGCCCTGGTACTACTCATTGAAGACAACCTACCACCGGTATGTTGGCCCTTGGGCAGAGTTCTACAGACTCATCCGGGGAAAGATGGTATAGTCAGGGTCGTCAGTGTAAAAACCACCAAGGGCGTCTACAAACGCGGCGTTTCAAAAATATGCATACTTCCATTAGACGAGAAATAAGTGTGTGTCACAAGTGTTTTAACTGGTTAACTGGTGATTAGTGCTAACAGACATGAGATCATCTTTTATTTGTTTGTTTGTTAATTTTGCCGTTATTACTAGAGATAGGATTTGGCACCGTAGAGCGTGCCGGCCAAAATCTACTCTCCTGACAAATTCGAGTAGAGCGGAATGTTATTTTCTGTTTTAGTCAAGTGTTTTCGTCGCCAACAAAACGAGTTGCTCTATAACTATAGCAGCAGAATGTTGAAAAACAGTAGACGATTTAAAATATCCGCATGACCGATCGACGTCATTCGTAAAACACAGGCGTTTGATTGTACTGTAAATTTCAATGGAATGGGTTCCCCCTCCTGAATACTCTTATAGTAACTCGTTTGGGTTAATAAACATATGATTTGTCGGTAAAGAAGTTTAAAATATTTTAATTTAATTTAATATTTTAATTATTATTTCAGACTATAATTTGTAAATAATAATGATTTTTTGTCTCCGATAGTTTACAACATACAAGAAGTTATTTAATCAGAATTATAATACAACTACGCTAATGGTAGGTTCAACGCGTTGAAATACTTATGGCAAAACTGTAAATCCTAACACTAGTTATTACATAATAATCAAAAATTCAAGAACACTACAAAAGGTTATTGTAAAACATTTTTAGGCTTTTCTGTGTATATCTCTAATGTATTGTCTTTTTTTTTTTTCTCATGTAAGTACTTTGAAACCCATGTGATTTCAAGGGGGGCGGCATGTTGCGTCGTGCTATAGCACCCCGAACACAGAGACCACCCCCACTAGCATCAAGGGTGGTCAGGGTAGGGAAAACGGCCCAAAACTTGAGGGTCTTGTATTCGATTGGATTTAGACAGATTCAACTCAGACAGAGAAGAACGGTTGTAAGAACAGCAACAAATAAACTTCTTTAACATAGATGTCCTTTATTTATCAAAACAGTGCGATAATTTTGTAAGGTTCGTCAAGGTGTTTATCCTTATAAATCCTCGACGCAACACTTTTACTAGTAAGTTGATACAAAGTCTAAAAACTGCAATAAAAATAAACAATAGAAAAGAAGGGAAGAATCACCGTAATAATTGTAAACAGATCTTTGTGCTGTTACAGATATTTCAAACGAAATTTTTACGAGAAATTCTAAACGATCTACTGAACTATCCCCAAAATTGTTACTCAAAAGTGCCAATTTGTATCAACTTATCTTGAGTAACGAGGTAGTAATACGGTAGCTTTATTATTAATATTAGTATTAGTATTATCATTCTTTTTTGTCACCCTTAAATTTATGGTGTCGCGCTCTTCTAACTGCAAATTGAAAATAAAACAGTGCCTTAATTTTCTTTCTTTAGAGGATCGAATGTCAAGGAGTTTTTCTTAAGTAAACAAATACGATAACATGAACACCCATTAAGATAAGAATAGAACAACTGAGAGGCGAATAACTGGTCACATTTACGATCGATGTACGAGAAACTCGTTTTTTCAATTTTTTTCGGAATACAGTGTCAGAAAACCGAAAAAAAACAGTTTTCCGAGAATCCCCAAGTCATCTTGAGTCCATTTATGTAAAAAACTAATTAGCGAAAATGTTGGGATTTTCAACAAAAATCCCTTTTTTTCATGTTTCCCAACGAGCTACATGGTCCAACTTTCACTGAAATGTGCACCAGGGACCCCCTATAAATCCTTAAAATTTGTTTCCAATCACTCCACAATTAATAGGAGTTTTGGGCGGTTTGACTACAAGGTGACGGGCACTGTATATATATATATATATATATATATATATATATAACAACTCTTTTCTATGGCAACCGATCCATTATAGAAGGCGGCAAATTTGAATTGGTTGACTACACTATTTTGCCTATTTTGTGCTCTTATATAAAAAAGGAAAAGAACATCGCACATCATGGGTATCGTTTCGGACAGAAAAGTACATGCGCTTTCGATTGGTGATATCAAATTAATATGTTATATTATTTTTTTTTCAATCAACTCCGTGGTCCGATTGACACCAAAAACTAATCAACTCGAACGGCCACCAAATAGTTTGTGCTGGCCAAATTTGAACTCAATCGGTTAAACCGTTTTTGAGTAATCGTTGGAGATCCGACAGACGCACGTACGGACGCACGCACAGACGCAGGCATGCACGCGCACACACGGACATCATGCAAAAAACTTCAAAAACGTATTCAGGGGACCTCAAAACATAAAGATCTGGTGAAATCTCGAATTCGAAATTTTGGTCCGAAACTAATAACTTCCCTACCCTCTGGTCGGGGAAGTTTAAAAATAATGAGTCATATTGTATGAATATCGCACCACGGTTTAATTTTAGTTCTTCCAGTGTTTGGAAACGATTGTCTTTGAAATGAGCCCCGCAAACCGCATATCTGTTCTGAATCATATGCAATGGTAAATTTAACAAGTATTCATTACCAACTATTTGCACCCATTGTTCAAAAATACTTTTTGTTCTCGGAAACCGAAAATAGCCCATGTTTGGCTCATTCTTATATTTATTGCCACAGCCCGGTACTGTACATTTTTTAAATGAATAATTCATTTTTAGTAACACAAACACTAATAAATAATTTTAGTCTTAATTATTTCAAAAAGTCAACTATTACAATTAAGACTGTAATATCGAAAGTTAGAAAAAGATTGTTACGTTGCACAACAACCACCTTGTTTAATTAGGTATTTTACATTTAATTAAACACGGAATAACATCGTTAACATAAATCCTTGTTTATGTAAGCATCCACGATAACACCACTTAAAATATAAGAGTCACAAATCTTCACTGAAATGCAGCATTTAAAAATTATCGAGTTTCTTCCGCATTTAGTAAAAATATCGACAAATATATTGAATTAAATAATTGCATATTAGTGGTTAATTGAATTACGTATTAACCTACTTTGTTATCAATACAAAAACACGTTTATACAATGTTGTTTATCAGTAGATGCAAAAGTGCTGATTTAGGTAAAGACAACCACCAGAAATTACCGTCGTGATATTCAATTGTTCATGAAAAAGAAATATTGAAGTACTTATTTTCTATTGATATCGTCATAAATGTAACAATATTCGTGTACAAAAAGTCTAACAATTTATTAGAGAGCTTTTAATGTTTTAGTTTGCACCGATCCAGTTGCTTACCATAGAGCGTGGTGTGAATATTATATGGTGGAACAGCGCAGATGTCGTATTTTGGTACGTTCTGCGCATGACGTCATTTTGGTCAAAAGCGTGGTCGCGTGGTACGAATTATATGTATCGGCGTTTATATTGTTAATTGTTATAATTGCAATATATTGTTTTATCTGGTTAATTGTTATTTCAACTATAATTAAATGCCATCGTGTTCTGTTTTTGGGTGTAAAAATTCATCAAACAAAACAAAAGACTTAAAAATTAAATATTTTAGCTTTCCAAAAGACGAAAATTTGTGTAAAAAGTGGGTTTTAGCTTGTAAACGTAAAGATAAGTTTAACACGAAAAATGGTAAGTGAATAAATTAATTTAAAATTTCAAAAAGTAATTTATGTAAATTCATTTATATTGCAGCCCGAATTTGTTCTACTCATTTTTTAATTAATGATTTCTTTGTACCACTGCGTCAACAGCTTTTAAATTATACACCAAAGAATTGTCGAAACTTGAAAAAAGATGCTGTTCCAACTCAAAATTTGGCAGTAAATATGTCTAAAATCAGGACGCAAACGTCTGTTGCAAGAGAGGAACGGTTGAAAAGGAGAAATAACCATCTTTTAGTTGAGAAAATTTTAGAAGAAACATATGCTTCACAAAAATCAGAAGTAGTAGATATGGATTGTACTCCGGAAACTTCATTTGAACATGACACGTAAGAATTTAAAAAATTGATAATTACAGAACTAATTTTTAATTTCTGTTTTTCACGGGTAAATGGTAATTATCACAACTCAACTGAGGCGTATTTCAACAGTAAAGCTTGGAGTACATCAACTTTGGAAACATTGTTTTAATTTCTCAATTTCAAATTACATTTCTATAGTATTAGAACTATTAATAATTAATTAAATTAATTATTAATAATTGAATAACATCGTATATAAAAAGAAAATTTAATTATTTACGTTTCTAAAGTATGTTAATAAGTTTATATACTTGTTATGGATATTATTTTCTTTAATGTCATATAGTTACTTTTCTTTTCCTTATACCTCCAAGTTTACTCCATTTCCCAATATCTCATATTACTTTGCATTTATCCTATTTTGACCATTTCCTTTATTTGAAATTTAAGAACTTAAAGTTTATCTCGATTTCATGTAAATTGCAGAATAAAAGGAAATGCTCATAATAAAGAAATATTATAGAAACTAATTTTTGATTTTTTTTATTAGCAAAATCCTTGAACAAGAAAATTTGACTTTGAAACAAAAAATTATGGAACTTCAAAAAGAGAATTTGTTGTTAAAAAATGAAAATTCAGCACTTTTAAATGAAAATCGTGATCTAAAAATGGCGGTTGATAAAAAAAATGAAAATATTTTAAACAAATATTTTAGCCCAGGTCAAATTAAAATAATTCTCAACCCAGATAAGAAGTTTTTAAAATGGAATTCCATAGACATAGCGTCAGCGATGTCGTTAAGAGCTGTAAGTCCGAAAGCTTACCGCTATTTAAGAGCTATTGGTCATCCATTGCCGGCTGTAACAACACTAAGACAGTGGGCTCAGAAATTGGACATCTCTCAAGGTGTATTGACAGATGTTCTAAAATTAATGCAACAAAAATCGAAAACTTTTACTGACAAAGAGCGTGTCACTGCATTATGTTTTGACGAAATATTTATATCCAATAGAATATGTATTGACACAAAACTTCAACAAATTTTAGGTCCCCACAGAACTTGTCAGGTGGTTATTGCTCGAGGACTGTTTGCTCAGTGGAAGCAACCAATTTATTATAATTTTGATCATCCTATGACAAGAAGCATTTTGTTAGATATTATATCGAAATTGTTTAAAAGTGGTTTTATCGTAGTTTCTGTTACTTGTGACATGGGAAGCAAGAATCAGTCATTGTGGTCCCAGTTAAATATTAATGACGATAATTGTTCTTTCACCTATCCAGAAAATGATAGTTGTAAAATATTTGCCTTTGCGGACACACCGCATTTATTGAAATTAATCAGAAATTATTTTATTGATGAAGGATTTAAAATCGGTGAAAAAATGGTTAGTAAATCTTTGATCGAAAAAATTATGCATTGTGCGAATGATGATTTGAAAATGATACATAAGTTCTCTCGATATCATCTCGAAGTTCGGGGATCAGAACGACAAAAAGTACGTCCCGCTGCTCAGTTGTTTTCCAATACAACAGCAAAAGCTATTGCATGGTGTGGTGATCGGGGCTTTCTTGATGGTTTCAACTGGAAAGAAACGAGTCAAATTTTCAAATTAATCAATGATTGGTTTGATATTTTTAATTCTAAAATTAAATATGGTGCTCATCCTGGAGTAAATGCTTTTGGTGTTAGCCTGTCTGTTCAGGCAGAAATATTGTCTCAAATGACAAATTTGATGAAAAATGTCGTTGTTGGTAAACACGTAAAAATGATACCTTTTCAAAAAGGAATTATTATAAATAATAATTCCTTGATAAACTTGTTGGATTATCTTCGAAATTCATATCATATTGATTATATTATTACATATAAAATTAATCAAGATGTTATAGAAAATTTTTTTTCGTATATTCGTGGAATGGGTGCCACAAATGATCATCCATCTCCAATCGATTTTAAATATAGATTAAGATGGTATATTCTGGGAAAAAATTTTTCTGCTGTTTTTACATCATGTAAAAATACAGAAGAACATTTTGATGAACAATGTCTGTTAAAACCACTAAATGATATAGAAAAAGAGACTTGTATGTCGTATGGTTTGTTAAAAACATTCCAAACAGATATTCAACAAATTCTATGCGATGAAGATAATGAAGAACGGAATCTTCAATCACATAATTTTATAAATATTGATACAGATGAATCTGGGGCAGAAGTTGATTTAAATAGTATTATCGTCAACCCAGAACTGGAAGAATTGTTGAATAATTTCGAGGAGTTTTCGTTCTCTAATACCTAGTATGAGGAAGCATTAAAATATTTAGCAGGCTATGTTGCTTATAGATTCCATACTAAATATCCAGAATATAACTTTGGAATCAAAACTTTTCTTCTAGATTCGAATAATACACCAGACTGGATTATGTGTTTATCCAGGGGTCACTTAATGTACCCAAGTTCGTTGTTGATCAAGATAACTGAAACTTTAAATCAAGTTTTTATTTCGTTACATAAAAAGTCTCTTTCAAAGGAGAATAAAATATTTGATAGAGTAGTCGATGCAACTTTGGTACAATTGCCTAATATTACAATACCTAAAGAGGCTCTTCTGTGCCTTGCAAGAACTCGTACATATATTAGATTACGAGAACTGAATAAAACAATTAGTACTAAAAATTGTCAAAGAAAATTATCTAAAAAAATGAACAAAATTTTACACTAATTTATTGCTTTTTCTTTACTAATCGTTGTTCTCAAACAGAGTAAACATATAAACATTTTACCATATTTTTTATAAAATTTTGTTGTGGTAATTTTGATAATTATGTGGTAATATAATATTCGACAGTTTCAAGTTTTTGAAAAATTATTATTTTATTTAAAAAAAACTCTATGCAGTCTTCAATAGGTTATGTTAACATGACATTAGACCCCGTCCACACACGGACACATTTTGGAGTCTGCAACAAATTTCTGACGGAAGAGCCGACAACGTCACATACGTCGGCAACATTCTAACATATTGTGGATAAACATTCAGACGTACGTGACGTCCGTCGGTGCTTTCGTCAGAAATTTGTTGCCGACTCCAAAATGTGTCCGTGTGTGGACAAGGTTTTACGACCAAGATGACGTCAAATTGTGCGAGAGAGATGGAAAATCAGGCGCGCTGTTCCACCATATAATACCGAGTTGGAATAGAAAATAGAAACATTAGCGAATGTAGCTCTCTTCCTCTAACAGCCGTTTTGTTGTCAATGTTAGAAAGAGGTCGAGAAAATTAAAGCATTAGTGAGGCGGAGTATAATGAACATAGATCTACCTACTTGTACCACTGCTCTAGTAACGATAGTTAATTCAACTCTATTGAATCGACAGAGAGAGCTCTTATCGACATCTAAGATAGACAAAGACCATTAGAGAATAATAAACCTTATGGGAGGGGATCACTCAATCTTTGTCTATCTCACAGAAATTTCCAAAGTTTCCATTATGCCCTCTTTCTCCCTCTAATAGAGTTGCATTAGCTATCGATACTAGAGTAGTGGTACAAATAGGTAGACTTAAGTTCATTTTGCTCCGCCCTAGTTCTCTCGACCTCTTTCTAACTTAGGGAACGAAAAGGCTGTAAGAGGAAGAGAGCCACATTCGCTAATGTTTCTATTTTATCCCCCAACATGGTATTCACACCACGCCATAGAGATCATAGGTTTGTTCCAGCTTAAAGTTTCGGATTGTTTTATGTACTTTTTTAGTGCGCATGTCTAGTCAGAAACTAATCACAAACTAGTTTCAAACTGTTATAGTTGGAACGCTTAATAAACTTTGTATGATACTTCTGCAAAGCATAATGCAATATAATGTATTGTGGGTTGTCTGGATTAAAGGTTCAAATTCACTATAAATTTTTACATAAAATAAATCATCAACAAAGCACATTTTTTTGGTAACAATAGCATAATCATAAACTACAATGATTCGCGTACAATCTGAAAAAGACCTGATTCAAAACAATTACGTTTAACGCTAACGAATTTCTTATAATTAAAAAAAAAATCCTCGAATTTTCAAAACTTTAATTTTTGTGACATTCAGCTCTCTATCTTTTAAAATGTACCTGAATTCTTCTACTTTCTTTCCGAGTTGTGACCCGGCCCTTAACTCAAAAATGTTCAAATATGAACATCTGGGCATGTAATAAAAATGGTTTACAGCAAAACGTTCTGCTATTTAAACCCTACTTTTCTATTGCGCATGACGCCAACTGAAAATCAGACAAAAATCCTCGGACTGTTTTGACCGTTTGAAACTAGTTCTTGATTCTTCGGATTCTTTGGTGGAACGACCAACTGGTAGTACAAATCATGGACTGTTTACAGTTGGAACGCTTAATATGTAACTACGCATGTCTCTGATTCCTCAAACCGTTTCAAACTAGCTGCTGGAACAAACTTCATATTACCGATAAGGGGACAGAGTACTTCTCAAAATTTCAACCGGCGAAAATGTGAGAAAATGTGAGAAAATGTGAATTTCCAACTCGCAATTTCTCGCTCGTCCTTGAAGCTACAACAATCGCAAATAGATTTTTGAAAAGGGCATTTCTTATAGCGACTTTTTTGGTTCTTTCCGTTTTTCAAAATGTTGACGCAAATTTGAATTACAGACGAAAATCTAACAACATGTTTTTTTCATATTTTTGTACAATTTCTCGTATTTTCTCTTATAACTTGTCCAATTTTGATTATTTTGCAAAAATTCTTGTACAGTTAGATGGCAAATAAAAAGTTCTTTCCAAATATTCAAGAAATTTTCCGATTTCACTGTTAGTTTTTCCGGAAAATTAAGAAAACTTCTGTACGCTACAACAAGTTTTTTTCCACAGTTTTTATCTTACAGCATTGATCAACCCCTCATTCGAAAGCTGATACAAAGGCAGAGGGCAAGGTAGAAAGCTTTTTTTTGAAATTTTGAAAATTGCCTGAGTTATCGCGGAAAAACCAACTGGTTTTTCTGGCATTGTTTACACATATTAAAATTAATTATTTTGCTTTGAAATACATACGGTTAGGTAGATAATTTTGTCCTATTTCCGAATGGCCTATTATTTTTGCAAAAAGTGTTGATTTCTCGAAGAAAATTGAGTGGAAATCCAACATCGTTATTTTACAAAGATTGCCCGCGTCAGACGTAAACAGTGCGGGTTTGCCTAATCGAAAGTTTGTGGAATCATTGATACTCAATCCAAAGCGAGACACACAATTCGATTTGACAAACGCGCACTGTCTGCCAGTATGGCGGGTTATCTTACTTGATAATACACAAACAAAGAGACTGGATTTTCATTCCATTTTCTTCGAGAAATCAACACTTTTTACAAAAATAATTGGCCAATCGGAAACAGGACAAAATTATCTACCTAACCGTATGTATTTCAAAGCAAAATAATTAATTTTTATAAGTGAAAACAGTGGCAGAAAAACCAGTTGGTTTTTCCGCAATAACTCAGGCAATTTTCAAAATTTCAAAAAAAGCTTTCTACCTTGCCCTCTGCCTTTGTATCAGCTTTCGAATGAGGGGTTGATCAATGCTGTAAGATAAAAACTGTGGAAAAAAACTTGTTGTAGCGTACAGAAGTTTTCTTAATTTTCCGGAAAACTAACAGTGAAATCGGAAAATTTCTTGAATATTTGGAAAGAACTTTTTATTTGCCATCTGACAGTACAAGAATTTTTGCAAAATAATCACAATTAGTCAAGTTATAAGAGAAAATATAAGAAATTGTACAAAAATACGATAAAAACATGTTGTTAGATTTTCGTCTGTAATTCAAATTTGCATCAACATTTTGAAAAACGGAAAGAACCAAAAAAGTCGCTATAAGAAATGCCCTTTTCAAAAATCTATTTGCGATTGTTGTAGCTTCAAGGACGAGCGAGAAATTGCGAGTTGGAAATTCACATTTTCTCACATTTTCGCCGGTTGAAATTTTGAGAAGTACTCTGTCCCCATAAGGATTGTAATAAATCGAAGGACAAACATTTAGAAAAAAACAATTGTTTTATTTTGATTTTATTTAAACATATTTAAATTTAACTATTTAACAATAGTTTTTCTCCAATTACAATAATATTTGTTATTCTGTTAACCTGTAAAACAAAACTTAAACAGTGGCATGCTGGTTCTCATAGAAACCCCTTTTTGGCGCTAGTTTGCAGTCTCCAAAACATAATAATTGACCCTAAAGTTCAACCTTAAATAATTACTATCGCTAATAAACAATTGCCCCAGGTATTCTTTTCCATGACATTACATATAGTACATAAATATAAACCTATGCTCTGTTCTATTTTAAATATTGCACGTTGCACTTTAAAAGAAAGTCAGGTGTAATCAATTGATTCTATACCTTAGAGAATATATGCAACACTCTATTAACTGAAGTATGATATGTTAACTATATTCATTAATAACTAATTTTTTTTCGCCTAATCTGCTATATTTGCGCCATCTCTCAGCGAGTTATGTGACCTATAAATGTTGGTTTGACGTTTCCCATATAGCTGTCCTCTCTCCAGGGTTGCCAGGTTTGGTGAAACCATATCTGGTGATTTTAAAGTCGAACTGGTGATTTGGTGAAAACTTTTACAAAAACCGCCAAATCTGGTGAATTTCTGAAGTTTTTCCATTTTCGATTTTAAGAAACCAATCAAACTTCTATCATCTGTGTTACTACACACATGTGTTATTTCACATTTATAATAAAAACTATTATCAATTATTTTTTTTAACTCATTGATATTTAGAGAGATTTCTATAATAAAGAGATCTATTGGTGTAGGTAAGGTATAGGTAAAATTTCTTAAGAAGATCTTTCTATGTGGATGCGCAGTAGACTTTCGGTGTGTGGGGGGGGCTAACTAAAGTGGTATCGATGTTCTTAACGTTACCACATAGCAGTGCTTGTGTAGAAAGAGTCTTTAGCGCCATAAATTTAAATAAAACGAAACTACGGAGTAGGCTAGGTGCAAACACGTTAAGTGGTCTGTTACATACTAAACGTTGCATTAATATAGACGGTAAAGCATGTTACAATTTTGCAATACCTTAGAATGTTAGAATGTTAGAATGTTAGAATTTATATTCAATTTATTTGTTATAATTTTCTATTTTGAGAATATATTTCTTTAATTTTCTGTTATATAACTTTGAATTTTCTATTTTGAGAATAATTTTTTTAATTTTCTGTTGGTGTTTTATTAAATTACTATTATTTTAATGTCTGTTTCATAAAAGGCGCAAACTTTAGGCAGAAGATTTAAAATATGGTGTTCTGTTTGATTATTGTCAATCTTTTGCGAGTCCCTACGGGGCATTTTAAATTTCCCGCCTAAAGTTTGGCCCTTAAAAAATAATTAGTAAATAATTAATTACTAGGGGAGTCCAACTTTTATGATGGGGGGGGGGCGCACACCGCTCAAGGTCATGTTGACTACGGATTAGAGATAGGATTTGGCACCGTAGAGCGTGCCGGCCAAAATCTACTCTCCTGACAAATTCGAGTAGAGCGGAATGTTATTTTCTGTTTTAGTCAAGTGTTTTCGTCGCCAACAAAACGAGTTGCTCTATAACGATAGCAGCAGAATGTTGAAAAACAGTAGACCATTTAAAATATCCGCATGACCGATCGACGTCATTCGTAAAACACAGGCGTTTGATTGTACTGTAAATTTCAATGGAATGGGTTCCCCCTCCTGAATACTCTTATAGTAACTCGTTTGGGTTAATAAACATATGATTTGTCGGTAAAGAAGTTTAAAATATTTTAATTTAATTTAATATTTTAATTATTATTTCAGACTATAATTTGTAAATAATAATGATTTTTTGTCTCCGATAGTTTACAGAATTATAGAACAACTACGCTAATGGTAGGTTCAACGTGTTGAAATACTTATGGCAAAACTGTAAATCCTAACACTACTACGGATATAACAAGAGTGCACTAGCATCGTTTTGAATTGCCCTCTATTGTTATCCACCTGAAATATACGTAATTAATTACTTTAAGGGATGTTTTGAGATGTCGCTGATACACAGATTACAGGACAATAATTAAAAAAAAAACTGATTAACTATATTCAAATCAATTGAATATGTCATTATAAGGTAACATTTAAATTGTTTAATTTTTTTTTAATTTTTACATATATAATTAATTTTAGAAAAACTGAACATTATTTCTCCAGAAATTTAAACAAGTATTTATCTTCTTATTGCCACAATCATTATTCTCTACTTTTCCATAATTTTATACAATACAACACAATTTATAACTTTGTCTTTAGACTTCAAACATGGATTGAAGCCCTTGGCTTATAAAATAAGAATCTAACTTATTTTAACAAGAATAGTATATTGAAAAATAAGTTTCAGAAGTCCATAATTCCTGCACGAGACCAAAATTAAAAAACGAGTGCGGTAGCACGAGTTTTTTAATGGTCGAGTGCAGCAATTGACTTCTGAAACGAATTTTTCATACTATTTTTCCTATTTTGCGCCCCTTTGTACCCTTCTATATATATAAAAATGAATGTTTGTTTGTTTGTTTGTTTGTTTGTATGTCCCTTATGCATTCCTAAACCACTCATCCGATTGCGATGAAACTTTGGCAAGTTGCTCTATGGACTCACGGCAAGGTTTTAGAATTAACATAACCATTTTAAAACCTATATATAAATTATAATTCATGAAAATATACATAGGTGTTTAAAGGGATTATTTGCTAAAAATGGTATTTACTTATTTATACTTATATTACCATGACAACGGCACTACATTATATTTGATTGATATTTTAGCAAGAATGAATAGTTTCCGAGCGCTCCGCTACTACCTTCGCGGTGGCGCTGTCAACAAATCCTTAGTAATGCCACGCCTACCTGCGAACTCTGTACCTAAAGATTCAGAATTCCGAATGTAAATGATCCTACAACATTGGTTTTCAACACAATTGTTCCTGATTATTGGTACTGGTATCCACCATCCTGTTTTTCCTGATTAATATTGGTATTGGTATTCATTTTTATATACAGAGTGAGCAAAGTGGTTGGCCTATTAGACGTTTCAGGAGTTCTATTTAATGGAAGTTTCTGAAATTTGGTATGCACCCGTTTTTCTACCTGATCTACATCTGGAAAATATTTTCGTTGTTCTATCAACCCCTGGAGTACGGGGTAGTGCACCCTACTTTCTTATTTTAAATGGAATGGTATATTTTTTATTGCATATTTAGATTCTATGTTGAAATTAAAGGGGACTTTGATAACATGACATATGGTCTAGCGTTAATAGTTTTTCAGGAATTTCGACTTTTTCAGAAAATTTTGATTTTGTAGTGCTTTATTAAAAAAATCATATCTCGGAAAATATTGTTGCTAGAAAATCTAAATTTGGAAATCGAATAGTTCAAACTATATACTTTACGCTAAATTTTATAGAATTAAATAATCTTTCAGCGTTTAGCTGAAATCAGTTTTTCTTTCAGCCAATTTTCAAAGCCCAATAACTTTCTTATTTTAAATGGAATGGTATATTTTTCTTTCCCCGATTAGACGTTTCAGGGGTAAATTATTAGAAATCAAAAATATCGAATAACTGAAAAATTATCAGGAATAGGTATAGGGAATGCTAATATGATTCGATGCAGAATTTTTTTCTCTATCCAACCGTGTAAAGAAAAATATACCATTCCATTTAAAATAAGAAAGATATTGCGTTTTGAAAATTGGCTGAAAGAAAAATTCATTTCAGCTAAATGCTGAAAGATAATTCATTTCTGAAAAATCTAATGTAAAGTATATAGTTTAAACTATTTCAGTTCCAAATTAGGATTGTCTAGCAACAATATTTTCCGAGATATGAATTTTTTAATAAAACACTACAAAATCAAAATTTTCTGAAAAAGTTGAAATTCTTGGAAAACTATTAACGCTAAACCATAGGTCATGTTATTAAAGTCCATTTCATTTTTACCGTAGAATCTAAATATGGAATTAAAAATATACCATTCCATTTAAAATAAGAAAGTAGGGTACACTACCCTATACACCGGGGGTTGATAGAACAACGAAAATATTTTCCAGATGTAACTCAGATGGAAAAACGGGTGCATCCCAAATTTCAGAAACTTTCATCAATTAGAACTTCTTATATTTCTAATAGGCCAGCCACTTGGCTCACTCTGTATATAGATGTATCAAATGAACAAACAAGGAATATTGTGTATACAAAAGCACTTCAATAAACAGAATTAATTAACTAGCATTGCAACGCATGCCGGGTAATAGCTAGTTTTTAATAAAAATTGAACCCTTAAAATTTAGGGAATTTTATAGAAGTTGGTATTAATTAAAACAAATGAAAGTTCTACTTGACGATATTCAACTTTTTATTTGTAAAACGAGTTGATTTTCAATTGTTTAAGTCTCCATATTAATTATGACTTTTAACAAAGTAAAAATGTGTGACGAATTATTGTGTACTCCACTAGAATTACGTGATATTGTTGAAAATGGTATCAATGATTTACTTCCCGGTAAATCAAAAATAAAATATGAATATTGTTATCAAAATTTTCAAGAATGGTGTAAAAATAATTTGAAATAAATAAAAGTTGTTTTCACGTTAATCAAGTGGTCTGCATTTCTGTCAAAGAGTGACATTTGAGATAGTCGACAGTGTTACCAACTTCGAAAAAATAAATTATCCCAGATTTTCCACACTCAAAGTAGTTGGGAAATTTCCATTGCTTCACTACTTTTAGTGTGGAAATGATTTTATTTCCAACGCAAAATAGGAAAATAAATTTGTAGTCGCCATTTCCCCTCGCAGCCAGACTTTAAAACCGCAATGCGTTATTTTATCGTATTATTATTGCTCATTTATTTTATTATTATTAATTTGTTTATGCATCTGTTTCGTTGTTTTAAATCAGATTGTTTTAAATTATAGTAATATATTATTTTTCCTATTTTGCGTTGGAAATAAAATCATTTCCACACTAAAAGTAGTGATGTAATGGAGATTTCCCAACTACTTTGAGTGTGGAAAATCTGGGATAATTTATTTTTTCAAAGTTGGTAACATTGTCGACTATCTCAAATGTCATTCTTTGACAGAAATGCAGACCACTTGATTAACGTGAAAATAACTTTTATTTATTTCAAATTATTATTCTTGAAAATTTTGATAACAATGTTCATATTTTGTTTTTGATTTACCGGGAAGTAAATCATTGATACCATTTTCAATAATATCACGTAATTCTGGTGGAGTACACGATAATTCGTCACACATTTTTACTTTGTTAAAAGTCGTAATTAATATGGAGACTTAAACAATTGAAAATCAACTTGTTTACAAACAAAAAGTTGAATATCGTCAAGTAGAACTTTCATTTGTTTTATTTAATACCAACTTCTACAAAATTCCCTAAATTTGAAGGGTTCAATTTTTATTAAAAAAGGGTACAAAGGGGCGCAAAATAGGAAAAATAGTATGAAAAATTCGTTTCAGAAGTCAATTCCTGCACTCGACCATTAAAAAACTCGTGCTACCGCACTCGTTTTTTAATTTTGGTCTCGTGCAGGAATCATGGACTTCTGAAACTTATTTTTCAATATACTATTTTATACTATATTTATTTTATTGTTCCTTACTTTCCTTTTGTAAATACGAAGTACATTTGAATTTCCCCCAAAAAATAAATCAAAAATCACCATGTTGCCATATTTTTACCATTTTGTGGTATAAAAATGGCAACGCCAACACCAGCGCCATTTGAATATATCCCTTGACAATGTGGAGTAGTGGGGATATACTTGTCTATGATAATTACGCTAAATCCATAAAAAAAGACTCAAAATAGTTCCTAGTCAAAAAAAAAGTCTGGTGAAAAATGATATAAATCTGGCAACTTTTAAACGTCAGATCTGGTGAATTAATTTTTTTTGACCTGGCAACACTGCCTCTCTCGTTTATCTTTTTCTCTCCGCCTCGTTGATGTTTACTCAACAAGGTTTTCTTTCATCGAAGTTTGCGCGTGTTGTAATTGAATATTATTTAATTATTAATTGTTTAATTAATTAACGATTAGTAGAAAGAGAAAAGATCGTGAAACATGGAATTTTGTCGACTTTGTAACATTTCAAAATCACCTGGATTGTTTTACCATATTTTCGATAATTCCCAAGCAAATCCAACAATACCAGAAATTGTCGAAATGCTGGCAAACATTAAAGTATAAACTTTAATTAATTAATTAATCAAATTTTTAATTGATTGTCGTAATTTTTATAGATTTATGAAGACGATCCATATACGAAAATGGTTTGTTTCAATTGTTTCGATGTATTGATAACGATTCACAAATATCGTAAAAGAATCTTAGAAACGAATCAATTGTTGTTAGAAAATAAAATTTATAAAAATGAAGATAATTTGGAAGATTTCCATGCAGATTCGCCATCGATTCAATATCATGAAGACAGTGGACAATTTAAGGTTGATTTTGATGCTGATGAGGAAATAAAGTTTCGAGTTGGTAAGATGAATTGTTTTTAATTCTATCAACTTTTATCACGTTGCAATAATTAGAGAGTATTTCTGTCTCTCAGTTGGCAATGTCTCCGTGTGGTAAATTGATTCAAACACTTGTAATCTATCGGGTGTACCACGATATTTCACCTTATAGCTGGCTAAGTCTTTGATGATACGTAGTATCGTAGCTTCATTGATACTACACCAGATTTGAGATGTATTAATGTTTTTTCAAATAGACGAACAAAGCTACGACAGCATGCATCCAAGACAAAGCCAACCATTATTTTTACACGTTTATAATAATTGTTCTAAATAACCTTTATGAAAGGTTAGTTTATGGTGCATCGAACTCTAGAAAATTTTCAAAATTTAAACAATTCTGTTTGGCAATAATTATGAATGATTTTATTATTTCGTGTTATTTGAGGGCAGTTAATTTTACATATTGTTTTATTGAACAATAATAATAATAATAATGACTTTTATTGATTCAGATGTTCTTAAAGTAACGATAATTTTAAAATGACTCAACGAACTCATAAGAGTAGACCAAATAATCATTGAATCCTATCATTAGAAAATCACGATTGCAGATCTTCCCGCCGTTACGTGTTATTTGCAGGTTAACTAAATTTACATCAAAATATATTCGAATTGGTGTTATTAGAGGAATTTTAAATCATATTATTTAATTAGTCAAGTAGTAATAATAATAACAATAATGTATTTTAGGGAGTGATTCAGAAGATAAAGATGATCATTGTTCGAGTCCACCCGTTGAAGATAATAATGAAGATAATACTGAGGAATTACAAGAGAATAATGGTATTGAAAATATTACCAATAATAGTAATCATATCAACTTTTCTATGACGCGATCGTATTAATTAAATCCGTATTAATTAAGCGTGTACTCAATGATGTGCTATAACAATTAGCATTGTTTTGCTACGTATGTCGTTGCTTGTGTCAAAAATGTAGATAATGTGGATAATTAGAGAAATGACATTTGTTGCAAATTTATGGCAATTAAATTGAAGCTACGCTATACGTTTCTTAATCTGTATCGTCTTTTCCTCTTTTCGGAAACGACCGTAATAACAGTTTTAACACTACAATTGTGTTATAAGAGGGTTGATTTTATTATTATTGTCACTATTATTCTTTGTTGAATTGTTAATTAAAATTTGTATATTTTTTATAGTTGTTGGTTCTGATAAGGATGAAAATCAGCCAGTTGATAACAATCATCAATTTCCAAATAAACCAATCGATTGTGGACCAAATGAAATTAAAATTATTGATAAAAATAATAGTGTTGAAGGCAGAAATGATAAAATCGTGTTAAATAAACGAAAATTAGGGAAAAGATATGAGTGTGACATTTGTGGAAAAAAATGTAGACACGAAGTAAATTTAAGAGGACATTATAAAATACATAAAAATGGAGACTTATACAAATGTCATTTATGTGATAAAAAATGTACACAAAATACAGACTTAAAGGACCATTTAACAACACATACAAATGAGAATGGATACCAATGTAACATTTGTAACATAAGGTTTAGAAAAACATCACACTTAATATACCATTTGAGAGCACATACAAATGGGAAAGTGTACAAATGTGACATTTGTAACATAAAGTTTGCAAAAACATCACACTTAATGGACCATTTAAGAGTACATACAGATGAGCAGCTGGATACGTGTAACATTTGTCACAAGAAATTTTCAAATACATTAAATTTACATAAACATTTAAGAAAACATACAGGTGAGAAGCGGTACCAGTGTAACATTTGTGCCAAAAAATTTTCATATAAATCATCTTTAAAAAATTCATTTTAAAACGGCACATAAATGTGAAACCATACACGTGTAACATTTGTGACAAAAAATTCACACTAAATTTTGATTTAAACGCACATTTGAAATTACATAGGAGTGAGATTCCACACAAATGTCACATTTGTGACAAAACATTTGCACTAAAAACAAATTTAAACACACATTTGAAATTTCATACGGGTGTGAGGCTACACAAATGTCACATTTGTGACATTTAAATTCACATTTAAAAGGGCATTTGAAAACACATACAGTTGAGCAGCCGTACACGTGTAAAATTTGTGATAAAAAATATACACATAAATCAACTTTAAATTAACATTTAAAAACACATACCGAGGGACACTTAAAAACAAATACAGAGAGACCACACAAATGTCACATTTGTGACAAAAAATTCACAGGAAAAGCTCACGTAAAAAGACATTTATTAATACATCAAGGTAAGAAACAGTAAGAGTGTGACATTTTTGAGAGAAAATTCACACTAGAATCAAGTTTAACTAATCATTTAAAACAAGATACAGATGTGTCACAATAGAAGTGTAACAATGTAAATCATAACTTAATAATTTCCACAAAAACCAGTAATAAAAGTTAATTTGAAACTACAAATGTATTCCTAAAAGTAATATAAGCAATGGCGCCAATAATATTGAAACGTGATTGGTTCAGTTCCTTGACGTCACAAAAATTGCGCCTAATTCAATTTTTGAATTTTTGATAATTTCAGGTAACGGTGGCAATTGTGTCGCGTGACTAGTATTTTGGTTTGTTTTTTTTTTTTTGGGCTATGCAGTGTCAACTTTGTTTTTCCTTAATTATTAGGATATGAAATTTTGCGTTTTTTGCATCGATTTGAATTGGTGGTGTATGTTTTTGTTTTATTTTTTTTTTGTCAATGTCGTCTACATTTCTCCCCCAGAAAATCACAATTTATGAACCAAGTGGAGTGATTTGAATTTTGCGCGTCTAAATGCTAGCTTCCCATTGGCTATTTTACAGACAAGTCTACCCAACTAAAAATAATGCTTAAGAAACATTAGATTTTGGAGTCCTAGTAGTACTCTAAAGTTAGATTTAAAGTAAAGTCGAGCCGTAAATGTTTCATTTTGCGACCAAAACGATGCAGTTTTTGTTTCTAGTGACGTTTTATGTGTAAACCTGGCTCTAGTCTTTACTCCTCCTAGTATAAAAAAAATTTGAAACGGGCCGAATCTAAGAACCGGCCTAATAACTTCCCCGACACATTCCGGATAGTTAATCATCAATTAGAAAAATATATTAAAGACAAGTATCAGAAATCGACAATTAATGCAAGAGTTCAAGTTTAAAAAAAAAACTAACTTACTATAAAAATCAAAATCGGGAATCAAGAGCCGTGGCTATCTCACCACCACTGAAAAATTCAATGAGGAACCAGCACCTCGTCAACCAAAACTCTGTTCACTGATCGGAGATTCCACACACACTTTTCAGTTCAACTTTCTTATAAACTCGATACACGATTCAATTGCGAAATTTTGACAGAACCACAGAACTGTCATTTCAAAATTTCGCAATTGAGCTTTCTATGGCAACCGATCCCTTATAGAAGGCGGCAAATTTGAATTGGTTGACTACACTAATTTGCCAATTTTGTGCCCTAATTAAAAAAAAGAAAAGAACATCGCAAATGAGGGGTATTGTTTCGGACATAAAAGCACATGCCCTTTCGATTGGTGATATCAAATTAATATGTTATCTTAAATTTTTTTCAATCAGCCCTCTCCCCCTTCCAGCCCCGTGGTCCGATTAGCACGAAAAACTAATCAACTCGAACCTAACTTGTATTTTGACGAAATGACAGCCACTTCGTTGCCAGTGAGATTTCATAATTCCACTGCAGTTGGCGCAGCTTGAAGCGTATTCTCCCTACCTCCATATCTCTGCTAAAAACTTCAAAACCGTGTTCAGGGGACCTCAAAACGTAAAAATCTGGTGAAATCTCGAATTCGAAATTTTGGTCCGAAACTAATAACTTCCCTACCCTCTGGTCGGGGAAGTTAATAGAGTATATATTCCTAAATTCCAGCGATGCCAAATTCAATTAATACGACAATTATATGAGTGAATTCAGAGTTTCATTGTTCCGCCTACATCTAATCACCACTATCAGTCAAACTGTCCACTGCTTCACTATTACTAGCACTAGTTAACGATAATTGTACGATTTCATTTGCTTTAATCTCTTTCTGACGCTTACGAAACCTTTATACTCGTAAACGCGTAACTTCGAAAACGTACAATTTGCGATTTACATCCTTGATCTATAAACAAACGAGTATCGTTCGGTTCGCCAGTGTTACTATTGAATCTTTAATTTTGATATATTTCTATATTCTACTTATTATTTTTATCTAATCTCTATGGTATATTAAAAACCAAGGCCTGCTAGATTTTTTAGCGCTTCGCTTATAACAGGCCTGCCCATTTGGCGAGAACTCCATAAGAAGAACTTTCTTGATGAAACGCCAACTTTCGCCACTGTGGCGCCAATACCTGAACGAATCTTGAATTATGATTGGTAACAGATTTTCCGCCAAAAACAAACAAACAGCAACCAAAGATGGCGTATCTAAATAAAGACAGAAAAACTAGCTATACCCGGTACACGGAGGTAATTGAATCTTGACGAGAACCTATCAAAACAAAATTAGGGAATTGTAAAAAATGAGATTGATACACTAGATTTTTAGTGACGTAGTGGATAGTCGCGTGATGTAAACAATGCAAAAATTTAAAATCTTAACTTCAATATTTATTTGCAACCGGTAAGTTGTACGTTGTTGGCTGTTTTTGAATTTTTCAATTTTTGATTGCCTGTGGTTCTTCACTTAATATTGTGTATTTATATCATTTATTTGTATTTGTGTCGCTTATTTGTGTTTTCGATCAATTATTTTGCATTTGATCGATCATATCGATTTTTAATCGATTATTTCGAAATTTTCTTATTTGTCGGTGTTTTAACTTAGTAATTTCGTATTTTATTCGCTATAATGGCGAGTTCGATTGATAGTATTGATAGTGATATTGATTATGATAACTATGAGGTAAGAAATGTAGATATTTTTTATTTAAAAAATAATGATTGTTATTATTTATATAAGCAGGACCGTTTAGGAAATTGTAACATTAAAATGTTCCATTAACATAACTATCGTTTCCGTTTTTGTTCGGAACTCTGATTTTCCTTCTTTTGTGAGAAATTGGCTGGAGTAGGAGGCCAAAGGGTCCTACTAATTGCTTGAGTACCATTTACGTCACCATCTGACGTTGCTAGAAGAGCGATATATCGTTATATTGGGATGTTTTGGGTGTTCATTTATTTACCGTACCGTACCGTTCCTTTTCTCTTACCGCTTTAGATGGACGCTTGGACATCGTGATGTAATCTAGTATCGTTCTTTTTTTTCCGGGCTGGGTCCCAGATTTGAATAATTTGGGCCTATCCACTTGGTTGCAGGGTGGCGTGTTTTCGTTGTCCTTGCAACCAAACTGAACTTTGATTTTGATGAGAGCCATTTAAGCTTCTTGAGGGTGTGCTGTAACAACCTTCACGCTGTCTCTGCTGCAGTGTCCTGTACCTTTATCCTGTCTTTTCTTTATTGTTCTACTTCTTTCAGTAGTAGACCTTCAGAGGTAGGGATGTAACCCGCTTAATGGAGTTTTCCTTTTCCTTCCTTCCCTCTTAAGCTCAAGGCTCCCGAAACTGAAGGTCTCTCTACCCTTTTCCTTTCCTTTTTATTTGGTACGTATCTGGAGAGTCAACGGTACCATTTACTTATCGTGAGTTCGATTTCCTTTGATCTACTTACTTTCAAATTTTCTGTTTTTGAACGTCCTTCGCCTAAGAAGGGATTTTTTTATTAGGTTGAATCGAATGGTTCGTAGCAGAATCCACCCTAGGCATTATAGTGAATCTTAAACACGTGCCAGATCTTCTGGTTTATCATCGTCATCTTCACGTAAAATTTCGTTTCTTTGTATCGCCGCGCTATACTAAGTTCTTCATTTTTTTGGAATGATAAACACGATCTGTTGATAAAGTAATAGAAAATTTCTCCGCCACAAATTTCTCAATTTCAACTAAAATCCACCCTCGAAGTCTTTGGGAAGTTCCAACCTAACAAAGCGTGCTGAGCGCATGTGAATGTGGAGTCTACTTTCTTTAAGTTTCTGCGTGCAACCATCTTTCGCTGTTTGAGGATGTTTTGTTTTTTAATTGAGGTGATAACGATTTTTAAACAACCTGATAATTAAAATTAAGAGTTGATAAATTAAAATATACTCGATCCTTGTATTTATTGGAATTACTTCCTTTAATTTACACTACCGGTTTCGGCTGTACAGCCATCATCAGGTGTATACTACAAAAGTATTCATTATAAAATCAATTAGTATTACATAAATTTGTATCAATTATTAACTCACGTCAATATTTAACAACATTCAAGTACCACACATATACATACAACGATTTTGATAATATCATCAATCAAAAATAATAACAATATTTTTCAATTTATCGATTATAAAATTCGAGAAACAAAAGCACAAATCAATTGAAAGCGAAAATTACACGTGTATTTGAATTCTTTGAAGACTAAAATCTTTATAAAATGGCGAATTTCTTTTCTAGAAAAGTTTAGATTAAACTTGTATTTCGATCCTATCGTCCGTGTACATGCGTTAATTCAACCGATTCACATTCAGGCGGGAAGTTTTAAGAATTTGAAAATAGGATCGAAACTCAACTCCATCTGATCATTAAGCAGTGTGTTATTATTATTAATTTTGTTATGTTTGTAGATCTCATAAAATTCTAATAAGTCGAGTTTCAAACCCTTTTCACCAAAATGCAAAACAGTTATATTATCATTATTAACACTCGTATGTTCACTCCCAATCAAATGTTGTTTAAAACTGGATGATGTTCTCGTTCTATGTTCCGATACGCGTTTTATAATACTCCTTCCGGTTTGTCCGATATATAGTTTTTCACAATCATCGCACTTCAGTTTATAGACTCCACTACCTTTAAATTTATTATTTTTATTATTTTTATCACCATTAATTTTCGAAATAATGTCCACTATCTTGTTTTTTGTTTTGAATGCTGGTTTTATTCCATATTTTTTAAGTAACGATCTAATATGTTTTGTATATCGATTATAAGTGAATTTTAGGTATCGTAGATTATCTTGTTGATCTGTAACATATAAGGGATCTTTTTTGATTTTGATTTGGTGGAATAAATTTTGAATAATATGTGTAGGAAATTTATTGTTTTTGGCGATTTTTAAGATGGTATTGAATTCTTTCTGATACTTACAATTATCTAATGGTACATTTAGGAGTCTGTTGAACATGAAATGGAAAGCTGAAAGTTTATGTGAAGGATGGTGGTGTGAATCATAGGGTATGACTGTATCAGTAGCAGTAGGTTTCCGGTATATATCGAACTTAATGTTATCATCTTGATTTTTATATAAAGTTAGATCTAAAAAATTTATACGATTGTGTTCTTCAACTTCAACTGTAAATTTTATGTTTGTATGTAATTCATTAATATATTCATGAAGTCTATCGATGTTGTTGAACTCACCGTCCCATATTAAGAAGATATCGTCCACATATCTAGTCCATAGCTTGATGTTGCCATACCATGGGTTTTTATCGCTAATGATGAAGTTTTCTTCTAAATAATACCGGAAACCTACTGCTACTGATACAGTCATACCCTATGATTCACACAACCATCCTTCACATAAACTTTCAGCTTTCCATTTCATGTTCAACAGACTCCTAAATGTACCATTAGATAATTGTAAGTATCAGAAAGAATTCAATACCATCTTAAAAATCGCCAAAAACAATAAATTTCCTACACATATTATTCAAAATTTATTCCACCAAATCAAAATCAAAAAAGATCCCTTATATGTTACAGATCAACAAGATAATCTACGATACCTAAAATTCACTTATAATCGATATACAAAACATATTAGATCGTTACTTAAAAAATATGGAATAAAACCAGCATTCAAAACAAAAAACAAGATAGTGGACATTATTTCGAAAATTAATGGTGATAAAAATAATAAAAATAATAAATTTAAAGGTAGTGGAGTCTATAAACTGAAGTGCGATGATTGTGAAAAACTATATATCGGACAAACCGGAAGGAGTATTATAAAACGCGTATCGGAACATAGAACGAGAACATCATCCAGTTTTAAACAACATTTGATTGGGAGTGAACATACGAGTGTTAATAATGATAATATAACTGTTTTGCATTTTGGTGAAAAGGGTTTGAAACTCGACTTATTAGAATTTTATGAGATCTACAAACATAACAAAATTAATAATAATAACACACTGCTTAATGATCAGATGGAGTTGAGTTTCGATCCTATTTTCAAATTCTTAAAACTTCCCGCCTGAATGTGAATCGGTTGAATTAACGCATGTACACGGACGATAGGATCGAAATACAAGTTTAATCTAAACTTTTCTAGAAAAGAAATTCGCCATTTTATAAAGATTTTAGTCTTCAAAGAATTCAAATACACGTGTAATTTTCGCTTTCAATTGATTTGTGCTTTTGTTTCTCGAATTTTATAATCGATAAATTGAAAAATATTGTTATTATTTTTGATTGATGATATTATCAAAATCGTTGTATGTATATGTGTGGTACTTGAATGTTGTTAAATATTGACGTGAGTTAATAATTGATACAAATTTATGTAATACTAATTGATTTTATAATGAATACTTTTGTAGTATACACCTGATGATGGCTGTACAGCCGAAACCGGTAGTGTAAATTAAAGGAAGTAATTCCAATAAATACAAGGATCGAGTATATTTTAATTTATCAACTCTTAATTTTAATAATATACCTTATATAATCGATACAAATTACTAAACCTGATAATTGTCGGTATTACAGTGGCCTGGCTTTTTCATTTCCGGTACTCGGTTAGCCAAAACGGCGTTGTTCATTGTGCTTGTGCTATTTTCGCCCTTAAGGCCAACCGTCAGAAAAGCTAGTTTTAAAGGTAATTTTCAAAGTAAAAATTTCGTGCATTTTTCAATGGATTGTGATGCTGTAAACGGCATTTGAAAGGGCATTTCGTCGTTGTTGTTGTGAATTATCAGGTTTTTGGAAATTCGAACGTAGTCCAGAGTTACAAAAGAAAAACCGGAAGCATGTTTTTTTTACATTTTCGTTCATAACTCTGTTAATATTGCTTATTTTTGAATGAATTTGACACAGCATGTATAAAATTAAAAGCGCTTTCCAATTATGATATTTTCCGATCGCATTGTTAGTTTTTCGGGAAATTTTTGAAAAACGAATTGTTGTTGTTACGAGTGGCGTACTTCATCTACTACCAGATAGAGGACCTCATCGTAATTACAGATTGCTTAGTCATATATCTGAGACGACCACCTTACTTATTTGCAATGCTGTCAAACCTCTTTTTTATGATTTAAAACCACACCTTCGGTTTTTATTTCTTTTATCAATTATCAGTATTTTTTCTGTTTTTTAACGCAGTTACGGTCATATATTCGTCTTACTTGTTTGAGAGTTTTTAATTTTTATGTTTTTTTAAAGACATTCTAAACACGTAGGGACGTCTATATATATTTTTGTAATTTTTCTTCCAATCAACAGAACAACAAGCGAAAAAAGCTTACAAATACTCGAAATGTTATAAATACGAATAATATTTACAAAATTACCAAAGGCATGGTTTCAATCATAAAAAAAAAGGTTTGACAACATTGCAAATACGTAAGGTGCTCGCCCCGGATATATGATAAAGCAATCTGTAATTATGATGAGTCCCTCTATCCGGTACTAGATGAAGTAAGCCACTCATAACAACAACAACAATTCATTTTTCATAAATTTCCCGAAAAACTAACAATGCGATCGGAAAATATCATAATTGGAAAGCGCTTTTAATTTTATACATGCTGTGTGAAATTCATTCAAAAATAAGCAATATTAACAGAGATATGAACGAAAATATAAAAAAAACATGCTTCCGGTTTTTCTTTTGTAACTCGGGACCACGTTCGAATTTCTAAAAACCTGATAATTCACGACAACAACGAAGAAATGCTTTTTCAAATGCCGTTTACAGCATCAAAATCTATTGAAAAATGCACGAAATTTTTACTTTGAAAATTACCTTTAAAACTTGCTTTTCTGACGGTTGTCCTTAAGGGGACAGAGTACTCCTCAGAATTTCAACCGGCGAAAATGTGAGTTTGTAACTTGCGATTTCTCGTTCGTCCTTGAAGCTACAACAACCGCAAATAGATTTTCGAAAAGGGCATTTCTTATAGCGACTTTTTTGGTTCTTTCCGTTTTTCAAAATGTTGACGCAAATTTGAATTACAGACTAAAATCTAACAACATGTTTTTATCGTATTTTTGTACAATTTCTTATATTTTCTCTTATAACTTGACTAATTGTGATTATTTTGCAAAAATTTTTGTACTGTCAGATGGCAAATAAAAAGTTCTTTCCAAATATTTAAGAAATTTTCCGATTTCACTGTTAGTTTTCCGGAAAATTAAGAAAACTTCTGTACGCTACAACACGTTTTTTTCCACAGTTTTTATCTGACAGCATTGATCAACCCCTCATTCGAAAGCTGATACAAAGGCGGAGGGCAAGATAGAAAGCTTTTTTTGAAATTTTGAAAATTGCCTGAGTTATCGCGGAAAAACCAACCGGTTTTTCTGGCATTGTTTACACATATTAAAATTAATTATTTTGCTTTGAAATACATACGGTTAGGTAGATAATTTTGTCCTGTTTCCGATTGGCCCATTATTTTTGTAAAAA
Source organism: Mylabris phalerata (assembly GCA_020740385.1). Lineage (NCBI taxonomy): Eukaryota > Metazoa > Arthropoda > Insecta > Coleoptera > Meloidae > Mylabris > Mylabris phalerata. Next base: position 104,473 of record JAJEOX010000185.1, on the reverse strand, counting down.
GTGTTGATTTCTCGAAGAAAATTGAGTGGAAATCCAACATCGTTATTTTACAAAGATTGCCCGCGTCAGACGTAAACAGTGCGGGTTTGCCTAATCAAAAGGTTGTGGAATCATCGATACTCAATCCAAAGCGAGACACACAATTCGATTTGACAAACGCGGCGCACTGTCTGCCAGTATGGCGGGTTATCTTACTTGATAATACACAAACAAAGAGACTGGATTTTCATTCCATTTTCTTCGAGAAATCAACACTTTTTACAAAAATAATAGGCCAATCGGAAAGAAGACAAAATTAATCTACCTAACCGTATGTATTTCAAAGCAAAATAATTAATTTTAATATGTGTAAACAATGCCAGAAAAACGGTTGGTTTTTCCGCGATAACTCAGGCAATTTTCAAAATTTCAAAAAAGCTTTCTATCTTGCCCTCCGCCTTTGTATCAGCTTTCGAATGAGGGGTTGATCAATGCTGTCAGATAAAAACTGTGGAAAAAAACGTGTTGTAGCGTACAGAAGTTTTCTTAATTTTCCGGAAAACTAACAGTGAAATCGGAAAATTTCTTAAATATTTGAAAAGAACTTTTTATTTGCCATCTGACAGTACAAGAATTTTTGCAAAATAATCACAATTAGTCAAGTTATAAGAGAAAATATAAGAAATTGTACAAAAATACGATAAAAACATGTTGTTAGATTTTCGTCTGTAATTCAAATTTGCGTCAACATTTTGAAAAACGGAAAGAACCAAAAAAGTCGCTATAAGAAATGCCCTTTTCGAAAATCTATTTGCGGTTGTTGTAGCTTCAAGGACGAACGAGAAATCGCAAGTTACAAACTCACATTTTCGCCGGTTGAAATTCTGAGGAGTACTCTGTGCCCTTAAGGGGACCCGTCAGTTATGCTAATTTTTGAGGTCATTTTCAAAACAAAAATTTTGGTGCTTTTTCCAATGGATTTTGATGATCTAAACGGCATTTGAAAGAGCATTTCTTCGTTGTTGTCGTGATATATCAGGTTTTTGGAAATTCGAACGTGGTCCGGAGTTATAAAAGAAAAACCGGAAGCATGTTTTTTTATATTTTCGTTCATAACTCTGTTAATATTGCTTATTTTTGAATGAATTTCACACAGCATGTATAAAATTAAAAGCGCTTTCCAATTATGATATTTTCCGATCGCATTGTTAGTTTTTCGGGAAATTTATGAAAAACGAATTGTTGTTGTTGTTATGAGTGGCTTACTTCATCTAGTACCGGATAGAGGGCCTCATCATAATTACAGATTGCTTTATCAAATATCCGGGGCGAGCACCTTACATATTTGCAATGTTGTCAAACCTCTTTTTTATGATTTAAAACCACACCTTCGGTTTTTTATAAATAGATGGCCACCTATTTGTGTTTATAAAATTTCGAGTATTTATAAGCTTTTTTCTTTTGATTGAAAATAAAAATATTAGACGTCGCTACTTGTTTAGAATGTCTTTTTTTAAAAAAAAAAGAGAAAAATAAAATCCCTCAAACAAGTAAGATGAATATATGACCGTAACTGCGTTGAAAACCTGGAATTTTTTTTTTTTTTTGAATTACTTTTTTTTTGTTATTTTTTTATAATTGTTTTTTTAGAATTGATTTTTTTTGTTATTTTTTTTTAATTGTAAATAATTGTTTTTTTTTTTTTGTTAGAATTGTTTTTTTTTTGAATTTTTTATTATTTATTATTTTATTTTGTTTTGAGAATATATATTTTAATTTTTAATAAAATTTTCTTCGCTCTCCCTCTAATCTTTACACGATAATTACAATCCCTTATAATAAATATTAATATAGTGCCTCCTAATAAAATCTTTAAAAAAATCAATTTATTCTTTTTTTTTAACCCTATCTATCTATCTATTTCTTTACCCAGTAAATGGTGCGATAATGCCATTTCTTTTTCATTATTGAATGTTTGGGTTTTTAATTTTTGGCAATTATCAGTATTTATTCCAGGTTTTTCAACGCAGTTACGGTCATATATTCATCTTACTTGTTTGAGGGATTTTATTTTTCTCTTTTTTTAAAAAAAAAAGACATTCTAAACAAGTCGGGACGTCTAATATTTTTATTTTCAATCAAAAGAAAAAAGCTTATAAATACTCGAAATTTTATAAACACAAATAGGTGGCCATTTATTTATAAAAAACCGAAGGTGTGGTTTTAAATCATAAAAAAGAGGTTTGCCAACATTGCAAATATGTAAGGTGCTCGCCCCGGATATTTGATAAAGCAATCTGTAATTATGATGAGGCCCTCTATCCGGTACTAGATGAAGTAAGCCACTCATAACAACAACAATTCGTTTTTCATAAATTTCCCGAAAAACTAACAATGCGATCGGAAAATATCATAATTGGAAAGCGCTTTTAATTTTATACATGCTGTGTGAAATTCATTCAAAAATAAGCAATATTAACAGAGTTATGAACGAAAATATAAAAAAACATGCTTCCGGTTTTTCTTTTATAACTCCGGACCACGTTCGAATTTCCAAAAACCTACATAGTATTAAGGGGAAGAAGCACCAAACAATGCAAACGGAAAACTGCGTAACTTTTTTGTTTTCCAACGGATTTCAATGTTCTAAACGGAATTTGAAAGAGCATTTCAAGGCGGAGGGCAGTATATATATCAGATTTTTGAAAATCCGGATGTAAATTGCAGTTACAGAAGGAAATATAGAAGCATGTTTTTTAGCATTTTTTACAGTTTTTTTTATATTTTCCCTCATAACTTGGCAAATATTGCTTTTTTTCTAATGAATTTCACACAACATGTGGCCAATTAAAAGCGCTTTCCAAATCTGTCAGAAATTTTCCGATCGCATTGTTAGTTTTCCGGAAAATGGATGAAAGGTTTCGACATACTAATTTTGTTTTTTTACGGGCAGTTTTAAACGTAGACGACTGAACCAGGGCTTGTTTGAAAGCTAATGAATAGCGGATTATTTGGAGAATAGTTTGAGATTGAAATTCGGAAAATTACTGGAAATTTATGGTGGCGAATCTATTATCTATTATTTTTATCTGTTAAAAATTAATTATTTTTGTATAAAGTGTATTGCAATTTATAGATTATTTCATTACCTTTCCAACGGTACCATTGTTGCTGCAAAAAAATGAAAATCTCCTGGAAAATTAGTGATAAACAAAACTATGTTTATCGTGTGAAAAACGAGTTGAATAGCAAGTCTCCAAACCACAAAAATGAGTTACATCTATTGGCGGAAAGGGGGCTCCAAAGTCTGTCATCTCGTCTTTCTGCAATGTTGCCAAATTTGTTTTTGTTCCTGAGGCCACACCTTTGGCGTCTTATTATTGCATAAATAATTGGAGAGAAAAAAACAATAAACTGGTTGTATATAATTAACTTTAACAATTAACAACAAAATTAGTCGCCAATTTGCTAAAATCGTTTATTTTTTTGTAAAGAAAAATTACAATTTTCTTTTTTTAACATTCCAATTAAAATAGCGGCTATTTTTTTTTGTTAATTGTTAAAGTTAGTTATATACAACCAGTTTATTGTTTTTTTTTTCTCCAATTATCTATGCATTAGAAAAAAAGCAATATTTGCCAAGTTATGAGGGAAAATATAAAAAAAACTGTAAAAAATGCTAAAAAACATGCTTCTATATTTCCTTCTGTAACTGCAATTTACATCCGGATTTTCAAAAATCTGATATATATACTGCCCTCCGCCTTGAAATGCTCTTTCAAATTCCGATTAGAACATTGAAATCCGTTGGAAAACAAAAAAGTTACGCAGTTTTCCGTTTGCATTGTTTGGTGCTTAAGGTTGAACTTTAGGGTCAATTATTATGTTTTGGAGACTGCAAACTAGCGCCAAAAAGGGGTTTCTTTGAGAACCAGCATGCCACTGTTTAAGTTTTGTTTTACAGGTTAACAGAATAACAAATATTATTGTAATTGGGTCAAAAATATTGTTAAATAGTTCAATCCCAGCTCGTTGGCTAAACTTTTCATATGGTATGCATGGATTATCACTTTCATTAATCAAAATGATTAATTAATTAATATAAATATTGTTAAATAGTTAAATTTAAATATGTTTAAATAAAATCAAAATAAAACAGTTATTTTTTTCTCAATGTTTGTCCTTCGATTTATTACAATCTTTATCGGTAATAAGATCTCCATGGTAAGCAACAGGATCGGTGCAAACTGAAACATTAAAAGCTCTCTAATAAATTGTTAGACTTTTTGTACACGAATATTGTTACATTTATGACGATATCAATAGAAAATAAGTACTTCAATATTTCTTTTTCATGAACAATTGAATATCACGACGGTAATTTCTGGTGGTTGTCTTTACCTAAATCAGCACTTTTGCATCTACTGATAAACAACATTGTATAAATGTGTTTTTGTATTGATAACAAAGTAGGTTAATATGTAATTCAATTAACCACTAATATGCAATTATTTAATTCAATATAATTGTCAATATTTTTACTAAATGCCCAAGAAATTCGATAATTTTTAAATGCTGCATTTCAGTGAAGATTTGTGACTCTTATATTTTAAGTGGTGTTATCGTGGATGCTTACATAAACAAGGATTTATGTTAACGATGTTATTCCGTGTTTAATTAAATGTAAAATACCTAATTAAACAAGGTGGTTGTTGTGCAACGTAACAATCTTTTTTCTAACTATCGATATTACAGTTTTAATTGTAATAGTTGACTTTTTGAAATAATTAAGACTAAAATTATTTATTAGTGTTTGTGTTACTAAAAATGAATTATTCATTTAAAAAATGTACAGTACCGGGCTGTGGCAATAAATATAAGAATGAGCCAAACATTGGCTATTTTCGGTTTCCGAGAACAAAAAGTGTTTTTGAACAATGGGTGCAAATAGTTGGTAATGAATACTTGTTAAATTTACCATTGCATATGATTCAGAATAGATATGCGGTTTGCGGGGCTCATTTCAAAGACAATCGTTTCCAAACACTGGAAGAACTAAAATTAAACCGTGGTGCGATATTCATACAATATGACTCATTATTTTTTAACTTCCCCGACCAGAGGGTAGGGAAGTTATTAGTTTCGGACCAAAATTTCGAATTCGAGATTTCACCAGATCTTTATGTTTTGAGGTCCCTGAATACGTTTTTGAAGTTTTTTGCATGATGTGCGTGTGTGCGCGTACATGCCTGCGTCCGTACGTGCGTCTGTCGGATCTCCAACGATTACTCAAAAACGGTTTAACCGATTGAGTTCAAATTTGGCCAGCACAAACTATTTGGTGGCCGTTCGAGTTGATTAGTTTTAGGTGCCAATCGGACCACGGAGTTGATTGAAAAAAAAATAACATACTAGCTATTACCCGGCATGCGTTGCAATGCTGGTTAATTAATTCTGTTTATTGAAGTGCTTTTGTATACACAATATTCCTTGTTTGTTCATTTGGTACATAAATAAATAAATCCGAATGTTTGCCGACCCTTGAACACGCTACATGATGCACACCAATACCAATAATCAGGAACAAACAGGATGGTGAATATACCAATACCAATATTAATCAGGAACAAACAGGATTGCGGATATATCAATACCAATATTAATCAGGAACAAACAGGATGGTGGATATACCTATACCAATATTAATCAGGAAAAACAGGATGGTGGATACCAATACCAATATTAATCAGGAACAAACAGGATGGTGGATACCAATACCAATAATCAGGAACAATTGTGTTGAAAACCAATGTTGTAGGATCATTTACATTCCGAATTCTGAATCTTTAGCCCCAAGGCAGCTTCTTATATAGGGGCTTAACGACGGATAATCGCAGGGTGTTGCGCAATAGGTACAGAGTTCGCAGGTAGGCGTGGCATTACTAAGGATTTGTTGACAGCGCCACCGCGAGGGTAGTAGCGGAGCGCTCGGAAACTATTCATTCTTGCTAAAATATCAATCAAATATAATGTAGTGCCGTTGTCATGGTAATATACGTATAAATAAGTAAATACCATTTTTAGCAAATAACCCCTTTGAACACCTATGTATATTTTCATGAATTGTAATTTATATATAGGTTTTAAAATGGTTATGTTAATTCTAAAACCTTGCCGTGAGTCCATAGAGCAACTTGCCAAAGTTTCATCGCAATCGGATGAGTGGTTTAGGAATGCATAAGGGACATACAAACAAACAAACAAACATTCATTTTTATATATATAGATTAATTTGATATCACCAATCGAAAGCGCATGTACTTTGATGTCGGAAACGATACTCATCATGTGAGATGTTCTTTTCCTCTTTTATATAAGAGCACAAAATAGGCAAAATAGTGTAGTCAACCTATTCAAATTTGCCGCCTTCTATAATGGATCGGTTGCCATAGGAATGAATATATATATATATATATATATATATATATATATATATATATATATATATATATATATATCCTATTCACGATTCAATTGCGAAATTTTGAAATGACAGTTTAGAAGGTTATCCAACATAATTTTGAAAGCGTAGCAAAATTTATAACGTTAGTTTGTAAAGACAGAATGATATCTACTGTTGGTATCACTGAAGGCATAAAATCCTATGCGTTTGTTTACATTCTTCTGTCATTTTTGAAACATAACCTCAGAATATTTGTTTTCAAGCGGTTTTTTTGAGCGAGTTTTGTGTTTCGGTTAGTGCTTTTTTAATATATAAATGTTTTAAAATAATATAAATTTTGATTTTTCCACAAAAAAGAAATGTATATTCTCTCGACAATTCAATTCATATGATTTGAATTTTTCCATGTTTTTGTTAGGACTAGAGTACTACTTTTTATTCCGCGCTCAAATGACAGTTTTGTCGTTCTGTCAAAATTTCGCAATTGAATCGTGAATCGAGTTTGTAAGAAGGTTGAACTGAAAAGGATGTGTGTGGGATCTCCGATCAGTGAACAGCGTTTTGGTTGACGAGGTGCTGGTTCCTAATTAAATTTTTCGGTGGTTGTGAGATAGCCACAACTTTAAACTTGGACTCGTGCATTAATTGCCAACTTCTGACACTTGTTTTTAATTTACTATTTTAATTCATGATTAACAATCAAGAATATGTCGGGGAAGTTATTAAGGCGGTTCTTAGATTCGGCCCCTTTCAAATTTTTTCATATTGAATAAAGACTCATTAATCGAATATATTAATTAAAAAATAAATAATTTTCATTTTAATTAATTATAAACTCTTTTGATAATGGATGTTCCATGTAAAAAACGGAAATCATTTGTTTGGGAATATTTTGAATCAACAGAAAATGTTTCAAAAGTAAAATGTAATTTATGTAATAAGAAATTATCACATAAAAGCAATAATACATCAACTATGATCAAGCATCTTAATTCAAATCATAAGATTATTAATGGCAACAATATTGACAATATTTCCGATATTAATGTTAGAGGTGTATAGTATAATACAAAATTTGAAATCATTTGTATAAATACATTTTTAAATAGGTGTCCAGCAAGAGAAAGAAATTGAAGCGGCATTAATAAAAATGATATGTTTAGATTTACAACCAATCTCGATAGTGGAAGATCAAGGATTGCGACAACTTTTTAAAACCTTAAATCCAAATTTCGATATACCATCTAGAAAAAAAAATTAAAAAATTATTGAATGATATATACGAAGAAAAGAAAAATTTATTAAAAAACAAATTAGATAAACTTGATTGGATTTCATTGACATGTGATTTTTGGAGTAGTTTAAATAACCATTCTTTTTTAGGCATCACTTGCCATTACATTGATGATGATTGTCATCTTCATTCAAAATTTTTAGAAGCTAGAAAATTTGATGATAAACACTCATCAAAAAATATTGCTGAAACAATAGATTCTATAATAATAGAATGGAATTTGGAAAGTAAGATAAAATATACTGTAACAGAAGGTGTTAGAAATATGGTGCTAGCCGTTTCTTTTTTAAAAAATGAAACTAGACACATGCCTTGTTTTGCGCATATTTTGAACTTAATTTGTAAAAACAGTTTGAATCAAATAGAAGAAATTAAACAGCTGATAGAAAAATTTGAAACGGGCCGAATCTAAGAACCGGCCTAATAACTTCCCCGACACATTCCGGATAGTTAATCATGAATTAGAAAAATATATTAAAGACAAGTATCAAAAGTCGACAATTAATGCACGAGTCCAAGTTTAAAAAAAAAACTATAGGTAAATGTTCGATAATTTTCGCTCACTAGGTCGTTTGTATTCGGAAAAACTTTACAGTGGCGGTAAACCGCAGAGTTACTTGTCGTAATTTATAATAAATAGGATGTATGTAAAATATTATCTTAAAGCTTATTGCACAAAATATTTATAAATTAAGTCATAAATATAAAAAATACGTAAATCTAAACAAAATAAATATCCATAGATATTTTTTTAATATGCTATAGAATCTTACACAATACAGAACGCCACTGGAATTTCAAAATTTGTGTCTGACGAAAAGTAGCACCTGCTTTTTTCTGGCCCCCCACTCACTGAAGGTCTACTGCGCAACCAGATAGAAAGATCTTCTTAGGATAATTTACCTATAACTTACTATAAAAATCAAAATCGGGAATCAAAAGCTGTGGCTATCTCACAACCACCGAAAAATTCAATTAGGAACCAGCACCTCGTCAACCAAAACTCTGTTCACTGATCGGTGATTCCACACACACCCTTTTCAGTTCAACTTTCTTATAAACACGATACACGATTCAATTGCAAAATTTTGACAGAACGACAGAACTGTCATTTCAAAATTTCGCAATTGAATTTTCTATGGCAACCGATCCCTTATAGGAGGCGGCAAATTTGAATTGGTTGACTACACTATTTTGCCAATTTTGTGCCCTTATTTAAAAAAGAAAAGAACATCGCACATGATGGATATTGTTCCGGACATAAAAGCACATGCCCTTTCGATTGGTGATATCAAATTAATATGTTATCTTAAATTTTTTTCAATCAACCCCCTGCCTCTTCCACCCCGTGGTCCGATTGGCACCAAAAACTAATCAACTCGAACGGCCACCAAATAGTTTGTGCTGGCCAAATTTGAACTCAATCGGTTAAACCGTTTTTGAGTAATCGTTGGAGAAACGACAGACACACACACACAGACATCATGCTAAAAATTTCAAAAACCTGTTCAGGGGACCTCAAAACGTAAAGATCTGGTGAAATCTCGTATTCGAAATTTTGGTCCGAAACTAATAACTTCCCTACCCTCAAGTCGGGGAAGTTAAAAATGTAAAACAAAAAAGTTTAAAAAAAAACAATCAATAATGAAACAATAAAAAGATCCAATAGTAGTCACAGATTCAAAAAGAATTGCAAACATTTGGAAATACTGAACGACACGAAAGTGAACAAACAGTATGTTTAAATAATTTATTTCAGCTCTATTTATACAAATAAACAAGCATTTGCTCGAAAGTTCGCATTTGTTCGAATAATTCAATCAAATGGACATGGAAACGAAAATTGCCGAATGTCTCTGCGGGATATCATTACCCCCTGCTGGTTCGAAGGGAAATCGTTGTCGCACCGACCTCGAAATCACTTTCGCATCGAAATTCGTAGTGAGATTTCATAATTCCACTGCAATTTGGTCCTCACATGGGTAAATTTTAACAGTTTGTTCTCACTCTTTCTAACTTAAGAGTGTGTCGTTCAATAGCTACCTCCTTTTCTCAAGCTTTGATCGACCAAAGATTGAGAAAAGGAAGGCGATATGTTGGTGTCGTTTCTGTTGAAATGACACCAACATATCGCCTTCCTTTTCAACATATCGACATATCCAAGATGTCTGCCACCATACGTGGATATGTTTTTTGACAGGATGATCACTCTACAACCTCATTGATGTTTACTCAAAGAGGTTTTCTTTCATCGAAGTTTACGTGTGTTGTAATTGAATATTTCTTAATTATTAATTGTTTAATTAATTAACGATTAGTAGAAAGAGAAAAGATCGTGAAACATGGAATTTTGTCGACTTTGTAACATTTCAAAATCACCTGGATTGTTTTACCATATTTTCGATAATTCCCAAGCAAATCCAACAATACCGGAAATTGTCGAAATGCTGGCAAACATTAAAGTATAAACTTTAATTAATTAATTAATCAAATATTTAATTGATTGTCGTAATTTTTATAGATTTGTGAAGACGATCCATATACGAAAATGGTTTGTTTCAATTGTTTCCATGTATTGATAACAATTCACAAATATCGTCAAAGAATCTTAGAAACGAATCAATTGTTGTTAGAAATTAAAACTGATAAAAATGAAGAAAATTTGGAAGATTTCCATGCAAATTCGCCATCGATTCAATTTCATGAAGACAGTGGACAATTTAAAGTTGATTTTGATAATTCCGATGCTGATGAGGAGATAAAGTTTCGACTCGGTAAGATGAATTGTTTTTAATTCTATCCGCTTTTAACACGTTGCAATAATTGAAGGGTATGCCTCCGTGTGGTAAATTGATTCATAAACTTGTAATGTATTGGGTGTACCACGATATTTCACCTTATAGTTGGCTATGTCTTTGATAATACGTAGTATCGTAACTTCGTTGATACTACACCCGATTTGAGATGTATTAATGTTTTATTAAAATAGACGAACAAAGTTACGACATTATTAAGAAAAGCTTAGCTAAGTGCGTTTAACTTGGCATTGTACGTCCTGTATAATATAAGTTAATAATTTTACCGTTTTAACACATAAAAAAGTATGAACCAATCTACGACAGCATGCATCCAAGACAAAGCTAACCATTATTTTACACGTTTATAATAATTGTTCTAAATAACCTTTATGAAAGGTTAGTTTATGGTGCATCGAACCTTAGAAAATCTTCAAAATTTAAACAATTCTGTTTGGCAATTATTATGAATGATTTTATTATTTCGTGTTATTTGAGGGCAGTTAATTTTACATATTGTTTTATTGAACAATAATAATAATAATAATGACTTTTATTGATTCAGATGTTCTTAAAGTAACGATAATTTTAAAATGATTCAACGAACTCATAAGAGTAGGCCAAATAATCATTGAATCCTATCATTAGAAAATCACGATTGTAAATCTTCTATCCGTTACGTGTTTTTTGCAGGTTAACTAAATTTACATCAAAATATATTCGAATTGGTGTTATTAGAGTCATTTTAGATCATCTTATTTAATTAGTCACATAGTAATAATAATAATAATAATAATAATAATAATAATAATAATAATAATAATAATAATAATGTATTTTAGGGTGTGATTCAGAAGATAAAGATGATCATTGTTTGAGTCAACAAGTTGAAGATAATAATGAAGATAATACTGAAGAATTACAACAGAATAATGGTATTGAAAATATTACCAATAATCGTAATCATGTCAACCTTTCTATGACGCGATCGTATTAATTAAATCCATTAATAGTGTACTCAATGATGTGTTATAATAATTAGCATCGTTTTGGTACGTATGTCGTTGCTTGTGTCGATAATGTGGATAATGTGGATTATTAGAGAAATGACATTTGTTTCTATACGTTTCTTAATCTGTATCGTCTTTTGTTCTTTTCGGAAACGATCGTGATAAGAGTTTTAACACTACAATTGTGTTATAAGAGGGTTGATTTTATTATTATTGTTACTATTATTCGTTGTTGAATTGTTAATTGAAAATTTGTATATTTTTTATAGTTGTTGGTTCTGATCAGGATGAAAATCAGCCAGTTGATAACAATCGTCAATTTCCAAATAAACCAATCGATTGTGGACCAAATGAAATTAAAATTATTGATAAAAATAATAGTGTTGAAGGCAGAAATGATAAAATCGTGTTAAATAAACGAAAATTAGGGAAAAGATATGAGTGTGACATTTGTGGAAAAAAATGTAAACACGAAGTAAATTTAAGAGGACATTATAAAATACATAAAAATGGAGACTTATACAAATGTCATTTATGTGATAAAAAATGTACACAAAATACAGACTTAAAGGACCATTTAACAACACATACAAATGAGAATGGATATCAATGTAACATTTGTAACATAAGGTTTAGAAAAACATCACACTTAATATACCATTTAAGAACACATTCAAATGGGAAAGTGTACAAATGTGACATTTGTAACATAAAGTTTACAAAAACATCACACTTAATGGACCATTTAAGAGTACATATAGATGAGCAGCTGGACACGTGTAACATTTGTCACAAGAAATTTTCAGATACATTAAATTTACATAAACATTTAAAAACACATACAGGTGAGCAGTGGTACCTGTGTAACATTTGTGCCAAACAATTTTCACAAAAATCATCTTTAAAAAATCATTTAAAACGGCACATAAATGTGAAACCGTACACGTGTAACATTTGTGACAAAAAATTCACACTAAATTCAGATTTAAACGCACATTTGAAATTACATACTAGTGAGAGACCACACAAATGTCACATTTGTGATAAAACGTTTGCACTAAAAACAAATTTAAACACACATTTGAAATTTCATACGGGTGTGAGGCCACACAAATGTCACATTTGTGACAAAAGATTTATAGTCAATTCACATTTAAAAGGGCATTTGAAAACACATACAGGTGAGCAGCCGTACACGTGTAAAATTTGTGATAAAAAATATACACATAAATCAACTTTAAATCAACATTTAAAAACACATACCGAGGGACACTTAAAAACAAATACAGAGAGACCACACAAATGTCACATTTGTGACAAAAAATTCACACGAAAAGCTCACGTAAAAAGACATTTATTAATACATCAAGGTAAGAAACAGTAAGAGTGACATTTTTGAGAGAAAATTCACACTAGAATCAAGTTTAACTTATCATTTAAAACAACATACAGATGTGTCACAATAGAAGTGTAACAATGTAAACAATAAATTAATAATTTGCACAAAAACCAATAATAAAAGTTAATTTGAAACTGCAAATATATTCCTAAAAGTAATATAAGCAATGGCGCCAATAATATTGAAACGTGATTGGTTCAGTTCCTTGACGTCACAAAAATTGCGCCTAATTCAATTTTTGAATTTTTGATAATTTCAGGTAACGGTGGCAATTGTGTCGCGTGACTAGTATTTTGGTTTGTTTTTTTTTTGGGCTATGCAGTGTCAACTTTGTTTTTCCTTAATAGTTAGGATATGAAATTTTGCGTTTTTTGCATCGATTTGAATTGGTGGTGTATGTTTTTGTTTTTTTTTTTTTGTCAATGTCGTCTACATTTCTCCCCCAGAAAACCACAATTTATGAACCAAGTGGAGTGATTTGAATTTTGCGCGTCTAAATGCTAGCTTCCCATTGGCTATTTTATAGACAAGTTTAGACAACTAAAAATAATGCTTACGAAACATTCGATTTTGAAGTCCTAGTAGTACTCTAATGTTAGATTTAAAGTAAAATCGAGCCGTAAATGTTTCATTTTGCGACCAAAACGATGCAGTTTTTGTTTCTAGTGACTTTTTCTGTGTAAACGTGGCTCTAGTCTTTACTCCTCCTAGTATAAAAATAGAGTATATATCCCTAAATTCCAGCGATGCCAAATTCAATAAATACGACAAATGTATGAGTGAATTCAGAGTTTCATTGTTCCGCCTACATCTAGTTCTTGAGTATCACCACTATCCAGGGCCATAGCTACGGGGGGGGCTAGATGTGGCTGAGTCCCCCCTGTAACAGTTTCTTGCCACCCCAACATCTTAAGGGCACGGGGTACATCTCAAGATTTTTAACCGGCAAAAATGTGAATTTTCAACTAGCGATTACTCGCTCGTCCTTGGGACTACGACTACCGGAGATAGATTTTTGAAAAGATCATTTCTTATAGCCCGGAGCGGTTTTCCCCGTTTTTCAAAATGTTGATATAAATTTGAATTACAGACGAAAATCTAACAACATGTTTTTTGTACAATTTTTTTACTTCTACATTTTTTCAAATTTTCACCCATAACATTAAAATAGATCTTTTCTTCCTCATACAGTTGTTATATATGTATTGTGAAATCTATCTTTTAAAAAATACACCCCCCTTACAAAAATTGAGCCCTACCTGAAATAGTTTCCTAGCTACGGCCCTGCCACTATAAGTCAAAACTGTCCACTGCTTCACTATTACTAGCACTAGTCAACGATAATTGTACGATTTCATTTGCTTTAATCTCTTTCTGACGCTTACGAAATCTTTATACTCGTGAACGCGTAACTTCGAAAACGTACAATTTGCGATTTACATCCTTGATCTATAAACAAACGAGTATCGTTCGGTTCGCCAGTGTTACTATTGAATCTTTAATTTTGATATATTTCTATATTCTATTTATTATTTTTATCTAATCTTTATGGTATATTAAAAACAATTTTAAATAGAAAATTATGCAAAGCTAACAATTTTAAAAAGTACATAATAATTCCCCCAGGCGTAATAAATTACAAATTCATTTTCTGTACAGGACGTTTCATTCTGGACGACCGACGAATTATTGTATTTGGTTCTTGTATTAAATTCAGTGGTTTTGTTATTATTTCTTTACCATTTGATTCTTGATTTGTTTTATTATTATTTTGTGACTTTTCCGTTCTAGGTAATATTTTCTCTAACATTATTGTTTTATTTTGTTCTGATGAGAATGTTTCAATTACTGGTATCTTGTCCATTAATTGTTTTTGACCGTTTACTGGAACTTCTGTTTTTCTTAATTGATCAATATGACGCTTTATAACACATCCATCATCCAATTCAACTAAATAATGTAGTTTTCCTAATTTCTCCACAATTGTGCCATATTTCCAAAGGACAGACGATGTGTAATTTCGAGATTGTACTCTTTCTCCCAGGCGTAATTGATTGCTCTCTGGTTGTAATTTTGTTTGTTGAATTTCTGTTTGAATTTTTAATAAATCAAGTCGTGTTCTCAGATTCCTTTGGAAAAACAATTCAGCTGGAGTTTTGTTTATTGTGGCTAATGGTGTCGATCGATATGGTGGAACTCTACTCTGTGAAAATTGAAACCATTCGTTCAAAAATTCTGAAAAAATTACCATAGTTTAGTACCACTCTAAGCATTGTTTATGCCAAATTAACAAAACATCTATCGGGTAGTTTTTGAAAAAAAGCGAAAAAACCTCAAAAAACATGGGATGTTTCCAAGGATGTGTCCCCCTCCAATTTTAATGAAATTAGGATATGTTATTCTCCATCGAATTCTAAGAGATGCATGTTTTTTTTTTTATCGGCGGAAAAAACATATCTAGGGGGTGAAATCGCCACTCAAAGTTTAGGCTCAAACGGGGTACTTTTGAAGTTTCGCATACTTCCGGTTAAAATATTCAAAAGGGGCAAACGGCATTATTCTCAGGATGAAAAATAATGTAGATGCCCATTGTTTACATATCGAAATCTTAATTAGGGTGGAAGTTATAGGGGTTGAAAATAAGAAAGTTGCTATAAGTCAAAAACTATTCATCGGATTTTGACGAAACTAATGTCAATCGAAAGAAGACAAAAAAGTAGAAGAAACCTGTTTTTGGATTTTTTCAAAAAATTACGTTTAGGGGGTAACCACCCCTCAACCATATTTGAATGGATCAGAAAAAAAACTTTACCATTTTTATAATCTTTATGTTTTGATTCATAAATAGTGCTTTTCCATCAATTTTCAACAGTTGAGGCACATAACAATAGTATTTTCTTCATATATTGCATACCTATTAAATTTTCATGTTGGACATTTTTGTTTATATGAATATAGATACTAAAATTATTATTATTTCGCGATATATTTTTTCAAGATCTGTTCTAAAACCTATTAATTTCCTCTATCGACATTCAATTATTCATACTTTAAATGTTAATAAGGTTTAATTAAATTACCTTGCAATACGATGCGAAAGAAATACACTGATATTGGTCAAATTTTATAATATCTTGGGAGATGATATTATTTTGTTATTGAGTAAAATGTGGCGCAAAATGCCCTTGTAATTATAATAAATTAATAAACAGTACAACAGACATAAGGGTTGAAATTTGCCAAATTTTTATAAAACAAATACTAGCCATTGTACTTTCACGAAATCAATTATTGTTGAAAAATATAACTTTCACGCCTTTTATGGAAAAACTCTATAGGGGGTGAATTGACATTAAAAATATAAATAATTGAACTTTGATGGTGATAACAAATAAGTTTTAGAATAATTCTAGAAAAAATATATTCGAAAGTTATATACCTAATAATTATTGTAGTATCTATACTCGTATAAAAAATAACGTTCAGCATGAAAATTAAAAGAGCAGGCAACAAAGAAGAAAATAATATTATTTTGTGCCCTAACGATTGAAAATTGATAAAAAGCACTATTTATGAATTAAAACATAAAAATAATAAGAATAGTGAATTTTTTTCTGATTCGTATAGATATGCTTGACGGGTGGTTACCCCCTAAAAGGAATATTTCGAAAAAATCCAAAAACAGGTTTCTTCTACTTTTTTGTCTTCTTTCAAATGCCATTAGTTTCGTCAAAATCCGAAGAATAGTTTTTGACTTACAGCAATTTTCTAACTTTCAACCCTTATAACTTCTACATTAATTAACATTTCTAAATGAAAACAATCGACTTCTACATTATTTTTCACCCTGAGAATAATGCCGTTTGTCCCGTTTGAATATTTCAACCGGAAGTATGCGAAACTTAAAAAGTACCCCGTTTGAGCCTAAACTTTGAGTGGCGATTTCACCCCCTAGTTATGTTTTTCCTCCGATAAAAAAAAACATGCATCTCTTAGAATTCGATGGAGAATAACATATCCAAATTTCATTAAAATCGGAGGGGGAGACCTGGGAATGTTTCCTTGTAAGTGTAGGTATGTGGAGAAGACAGAGATATGGAGTAGGGAGAATAAGCTTCGACCACTGCGCATCCGATTTTAATGGAACGGCATGGTGGCAGCCATTTTGCGGGTCGTTGTGTCAAAAAACATAAACAAGTAAGGTGTTTATAGTTGAAAACCGTTATTTAGTTTGTAGATTTGTAAAAAAGCATTAAATTGCGAGAAAATCTACTGTTCTGTACAAGGATATACTAATAGTAGAAGATTCAAGAAAAATTGTTTACACTACGACAAGTACGATATTGCCTATAAGTTGGTGAAACTGGCAGAAAATTAGAAACGGGACTTAATAAACTCAAAAAATCAGTACATCGAAAAAATTTCAAAATACTACCGAGTTCTAAGAAGGTTTTCATCGAAAATTAGATCAATTTCGAGCTATTGTTCAAATACATGCAGAAAATTGTATATTTTATTTATTTTAAGGGCATGCATCAACAAACGGAAAGCAGGATTACTTTTTTGTTTTTCAACGGATTTCAATGTTCTAGACGGTATTTAAAAGGGCATTTCAAGAGGGAGGGAAGTACATATATGATTTTTTGAAATTCGGATGTAATTTGGAGTTACAGAAGGAAATATAGAAGCATGTTTTTTAGCATTTTTTACAGTTTTTTTTTTATATTTTCCCTCATAACTTGGCAAATATTGCTTATTTTCTAATGAATTTCACACAACATGTGGCCAATTAAAATCGCTTTCCAAATCTGTCAGAAATTTTCCGATCACATTGTTAGTTTTCCGGAAAGTTGATGAAAGGATTCGACATACTAATTTTGTTTTTTTAAGGGCAGTTTTAAACTTAGACGACCGAACCAGGGCTTGTTTGAAAGCTAATGAATAGCAGGTTATTTTGAAAATAGTTTGAGATTGAAATTCGGAAAATTACTGGAAATTTATGGTGGCGAATCTATTATCTATTATTTTTATCTGTTAAAAATTAATTATTTTTGTATAAAGTGTATTGCAATTAACGGTACCATTGTTGCTGCAAAAAATGTGAAAATCTTCTGGAAAATTAGTGATAAACAAAACTATGTTTATGGTGTGAAAAACGAGTTGAATAGCAAGTCTTCAAACCACAAAAATGAGTTACAACTATTGGCGAAAAGGGGGCTCCAAAGTCTGTCATCTCGTCTTTCTGCAATGTTGCCAAATTTGTTTTTGTTCCTGAGGCTGCACCTTTGGCGTCTTATTATTGCATAGATAATTGGAGGAAAAAAACAATAAACTGGTTGTATATAATTAACTTTAACAATTAACAAAAAAATTAGTCGCCAATTTGCTAAAATCGTTTATTTTTTTGTAAAAAAAAATTACAATTTTCTTTTTTTAACATTCCAATTAAAATAGCGACTATTTTTTTTCGTTAGTTGTTAAAGTTAGTTATGTACAACCAGTTTATTGTTTTTTTTTTCTCCAATTATCTATGCAATAAGAAGATGGCAAAGGTAAGGCCTCAGACCGAAAAAATAATTTGACAACATTGCAGAAAGAGACCTGCTGACATCTGTGAGCCGCTGGAAGAAACACATTTTTGTGGCTAATATTATACTCTGGCGAGTTGTTATCGAACTATCACTGTCGGCTTTCCACATAAAAAACATAGTTTTGTTAATCACTAATTTTCCAAAAGATTTTCACTTTTTTGCAGCAACAATGGTACCGTTGGAAAGGTAATGAAATAATCTATAAATTGCAATACACTTTATACAAAATTAATTAATTTTTAACAGATAAAAATAATAGATAATAGATTCGCCACCATAAATTTCCAGTAATTTTCCGAATTTCAATCTCAAACTATTTTCAAAATAACCTGCTATAGATTAGCTTTCAAACAAGCCCTGGTTCAGTCGTCTAAGTTTAAAACTGCCCGTAAAAAAACAAAATTAGTATGTCGAAACCTTTCATCCATTTTCCGGAAAACTAACAATGCGATCGGAAAATTTCTGACAGATTTGGAAAGCGCTTTTAATTGGCCACATGTTGTGTGAAATTCATTAGAAAAAAAGCAATATTTGCCAAGTTATGAGGGAAAATATAAAAAAAAACTGTAAAAAATGCTAACAAACATGCTTCTATATTTCCTTCTGTAACTCCAAATTACATCCGAATTTCAAAAAATCATTTATGTACTTCCCTCCCTCTTGAAATGCCCTTTTAAATACAGTTTAGAACATTGAAATCCGTTGAAAAACAAAAAAGTAATCCTGTTTTCCGTTTGTTGATGTATGCCCTTAACAATTTGAATAACTCTAAACTAAACAAAAAATACATATTTTTTACTGATAAACTGTGAATATTTTCTTATCCACTATATTATTTTTTGTAAACAACATTTTATTATTTTTTTCGGTATGCAAAATGAATTCTTGAAAAAACATTCGAATTTGCCGCTTTGACTGACCCGCAAAATGGCGGCCTTCAATTTTAGTTAGTTGGCGCAGCTTGAAGCGTATTTTCCCCACTCCATATCTCTGGAAGAAGATAAGAATATTTTGTCCATTGTTGTCAATTTTATAAATGTTGTACAATTTTTCAAAATTTGTTCGATAATTAGCCATCAACTTTTAAAAATTTGTTCGATTTGTTTTAACTGAAACAATTTTATCGAATTGTTTTAAAATTATCGAAACTATTAATAATTTTATTTACAAACAGCGAAGACTATGTGGCAATGGTGCAACTACTGCTTTTAGGTTATGTTTTCATATTTACTTCAAAGAGGTTTTCTTTCATCAAAGTTTACTCATGGTCTCGTGATTTGCATTTTGAATTTAAAACCGGTGTGCTGTAATTGAATATTTTTCAATTATTAATTGCTTAATTAATTAACGATTAGTAATTAACGATTAAATAACGATTAGTAGAAAGAGAAAAATTCGTGAAACATGGAATTTTGTCGACTTTGTAATGTTTTCAAAATCGCGTGGATCATTTCATAATCTTTTCGATAATCCCCAAGCACATCCAACAATACCAGAAATAGTCGAAATGCTGGCAAACATTAAAGTATAAACTTTAATTAATTAATTAATCAAATAATTAATTATCGTAATTTTTATAGATTTGTGAAGACGATCCATATACGAAAATGGTTTGTTTCAATTGTTTCCATGTATTGATAACGATTCACAAATATCGTCAAAGAATCTTAGAAACGAATCAATTGTTGTTAGAAAATAAAATTTATAAAAATGAAGATAATTTGGATGATTTCCATGCAAATTCACCATCGATTCAATTTCATGAAGACAGTGGACAATTTAAGGTTGATTTTGATAATTCCGATGCTGATGGGGAGATAAAGTTTCGACTTGGTAAGATGAATTGTTTTTAATTCTATCCGCTTTTAACACGTTGCAATAATTGAAGGTAGTGATGGGCAGAATCGAGTACTTAGAATCGATGTACTCGATTCTGAAAAGTACTCTAGTATACTCGAGTATTTCTGATTATAGATGATTCCAGTACTCGAGTACTTTTCACTACCGATTAGTGATGGGGTGATGGGTACAATCGAGTACTTTTAGGAATCGAGTGCTCTTATAAAAGTGGTGTAGGTATCTAATGTTAAAATAAACAAATAAAGAATATTATGGTCTGTGAGCACATAAATTTGGCCTTTCAATTCTAAATTATTCGATTTATAACAATAAAAAGTAAAATTTTCAGTAAAAAAAAAAGAAGCATTTATTCATTCATACGAAATAAAAATAATTACAATTACAAGTTATCATTTAAATTTATCTCGTTCAGTGGTGATTCTAAACTTGTGGTCGCTCTGTGCAAAACTTGATAATTTCCCTGCCAGATTATCGTACTCGATTCTGTCCATCACTAGTGTTGATCATACATAAATTTTAAACATGCGAGAACTGGAATCGAGTAAAGTACTCGATTCCTCAAAGTACTCGAGTATCGTTTACTCGATTCCTAAAAGTCCTCGATTCTGCCCATCACTAATTGAAGGGTATTTCTGCCCCGCAGTTGACTATGTGCTCGTGTGGTAAATTGATTCAAACACTTGTAATGTATTGGGTGTACCACGATATTTCACCTTATAGTGGGCTATGTCTTTGATGATACGTAGTATCGTAGCTTCATTGATGCTACACCAGATTTGAGATGTATTAATGTATTATTAAAATAGACGAACAAAGTTACGACATTATTAAGAAAAGCATAGTTAAGTGCGTGATAAATTACCTTTGTACGTCTTGTATAATAAGTTAATAATTTTACCATTTTAACATGTTGATATTTGTTCTAAAGAACCTAACAAGTTTGCTTTAATTTACAAAATTCACATACTGCATTAGGCCACAACTATGAATTAATTTTTTATGTGCTATGTGAATGCTAGCTAGGTTTATACGTTTTTTGTTTTTTTTTTTTTTTTTTTACTAAATAACAGTAATGATGATATATCTTTTGATTCTGATGATGATCATGCTGAGTAAAGTTAAAAAATACTATCCTTTTTTAACACGATTTATTGTATTAAGAGTCAATATAGGATGTTTTGGTAAACTCAAGCTTCTTTTAGCACGATACAATATAACACGATATAACCCGATACAACATTTACAGTACATATAACTATTTCACCATAGTTGTTGGTGATACTTCGATGTCGTAGATTGATTCATTTAGCACCTGTTTTTCGATACTTGTTAATGTTAATCTTTCAAAACCGAGGAACAAAGCTATGTTATTACGTAAAAAGAGCATTGCCAAATGATTGGTAAAATAACGTGGTAGATTAACAGATGTTCAATTCAGTAGAGTTCGAATGAATTTACAACACGACGTACCCACCCCAAATGCATGACCATATGTGTATGGTAAATTACAATTGCATACCGTGTACAAGTTCTGTTATTAATACAGTTGGATAATTGTATCGGTTTTAATACGATTACATTTGTTGTTCTAAACAATCCCTATATGAATGGTAATTTGCTTTATTCCACATTGAATTCCAATAATTTACAAAATTAACATATTTCTATTGCGGCACAATTATGAATTACTTTATAACGTGTTATTTAAAAGCTAGTTAATTCTGCATATTTTTCTTTTTTTAATTAAATAACGTTAATCATTATGAATTTCAACTCACAATCAGATCATGATTCTAAAGGGAAATTATGTATCGGAAAATAATCATTAAATCCTCTTCTCTTTTAACACGGTTTCTTGTATTAAGCGTCAGTACCTCTTACTGGGCTATGTTTTGATTGCACTGTGTTCTATATTTGTAAATTACATTAGCAAATTTCAAAACATAATAAAGTATGAACTAATCTACGACATCACGCACCCAAGACTAAGCCAACGATGAGGTTAATTAGACTTCTACTTTGTATAACAAGTTGCACCTACTTTTACACATTTATAAAAATTGTTCTAAACAACTTTCTTTATGAAAGGTTAGTTTATTGTGCATCAAACTCTACAAAATTTAAATTCTGTTTGGCCAATAATTATGAATGATTTTATTATTTCGTGTTATTTGACGGCAGTTAATTTTATATATTGTTTTATTGAACAATAATAATAATAATAATAATGACTTTTATTGATTCAGATGTTCTTAAAGTAACGATAATTTTAAAATTACTCAACGATCTCATAAGAGTAGGCCAAATAATCATTGAATCCTATCATTAGAAAATCACGATTGTAAATCTTCCCGCCGTTGCGTGTTATTTGAAGGTTAACTAAATTTACTTCAAAATATATTCGAATTGGTGTTACTAGAGGCATTTTGGATCATATTATTTAATTAGTCAAATAGTAATAATAATAATAATAATAATAACAATAATGTATTTTAGGGAGTGATTCAGAAGATAAAGATGATCATTGTTCGAGTCCACCCGTTGAAGATAATAATGAAGATAATACTGAGGAATTACAAGAGAATAATGGTATTGAAAATATTACCAATAATATCAACTTTTCAATAACGCGATCGTATTAATTAAATCCATTAATAGTGTACTCAATGACGTGTTATAATAATTAGCATCGTTTTGGTACGTATGTCGTTGCTTGTGTCGATAATGAGGATTATTAGAGAAATGACATTCGCTTAAAATTTATGGCAATTGAATAAAGCTACGCTATACGTTTTTTAATCTGTATCGTCTTTTGTTCTTTTCAGAAACGACCGTAATAACAGTTTTAACACTACAATTGTGTTATAAGAGGGTTGATTTTATTATTATTGTTACTATTATTCTTTGTTGAATTGTTAATTAAAATTTGTATATTTTTTATAGTTGTTGGTTCTGATAAGGATGAAAATCAGCCAGTTGATAACAATCATCAATTTCCAAATAAACCAATCGATTGTGGACCAAATGAAATTAAAATTATTGATAAAAATAATAGTGTTGAAGCCAGAAATGATAAAATCGTGTTAAATAAACGACATTTTTGGAAAAAAATATGAGTGTGACGTTTGTGGTAAAAAATTTAAACATGAAGGAAATTTAAGAGCACATTATAAAATACATAAAAATTTAGACTCATACAAATGTCATTTATGTGATAAAAAATATACACAAAATACAGACTTAAAGGAACATTTAACAACGCATACAAATAAGAATGGATACCAATGTAACATTTGTAACATAAGGTTTAGAAAACCATCACAGTTAATACGCCATTTTAGAGCACATACAAATGGGAAAGTGTACAAATGTGACATTTGTAACATAAAGTTTACAAAAACATCACACTTAATAAACCATTTAAAAACACATACAGATGAGCAATTGAACACGTGTAACATTTGTCACAAGAAATTTTCACACAGATTAAAATTATACAAACATTTAAAAACACATACAGCTGAACAGCGGTACCTGTGTAACATTTGTGCCAAACAATTTTCACAAAAATCATCTTTAAATGATCATTTAAAACGACACACAGGCGTGAAACCGTACACGTGTAACATTTGTCATAAAAAATACACACTAAAGTCAAATTTAAACATTCATTTGATATTACATACGGGCGAGAGACCACACAAATGTCACATTTGTGACAAAACATTTGCACTAAAACCAAATTTAATCACACATTTGAAATTTCATGCGGGTGTGAGACCACACAAATGTCACATTTGTGACAAAAGATTTACGCTAAATTCACATTTAAAAAGGCATTTGAAAACACATACAGGTGAGCGGCCACACACGTGTAAAATTTGTGATAAAAAATATGCAGATAAATCATCTTTAAATCAACATTTAAAAACACATACAGAGGGACACTTAAAAAGAAATACAGAGAGACCACACAAATGTCACATTTGTGACAAAAAATTCACGCGAAAAGATCACGTAAAAAGACATTTATTAATACATCAAGGTAAGAAACAATAAGAGTGTGACATTTTTGAGAGAAAATTCACACTAGAATCAAGTTTAACTTATCATTTAAAACAACATACAGATGTGTAACATTAGAACTGTAACAATGAAAATAATAAATTAATAATTTCCACCAAAAATCCAATAATAAAAGTTAATTTGAAACTGCAGATGTGTTCCTAAATGTAATATAAGCCGTGGGGTGCATATTATAATTTTCCATCTTTCTCGCACAATTTGACGTCATCTTGGTCATGTCAACATAACCTATAGAAGACTGTTTGTATGTTTTTTTTTAATAAAATAATAATTTTTCAAAAATTTGAAAACTGTCGAACATTATATTACCACATTATTACCAAATTACCACAACAATTAATTATTATTAGTACTATT
This sequence comes from Mylabris phalerata, assembly GCA_020740385.1. Taxonomy (NCBI): domain Eukaryota; kingdom Metazoa; phylum Arthropoda; class Insecta; order Coleoptera; family Meloidae; genus Mylabris; species Mylabris phalerata. The sequence goes on along the minus strand of JAJEOX010000185.1, from coordinate 79,639 downwards.
AATTTTTAAAAGTCAAAAAACGTGCCAGAAAGTCAACTCGAATTTTCCTCGATAATTCAGGCAATTTTCAAAATATCATAAAAAGGGCTTCGCATTCCCCTCGGCTTTTGTATCAGCTTTCGAACGAGGAGTCGATCAATGCTGAAAAATAACAACTGTGCCCAAATTCTTATATCTCCTCCCAGACATTTTCTTAATTTTCCGGAAAATTAACCGTGGAATTGAAAATTTTCTTGAAGGTTTGAAAAGAACTTTTTATTTGCTATCTAACAGTACAAGAATTTTTGCAAAATAATCAAAATTGACGAAGTTATAAGAGAAATTACGAGAAATTGTACAAAAATACGAAAAAAACATGTTAGATTTTCATCTGTAATTCAAATTTATATCCATATTTTGAAAAGCGGAACAAACCGTTAGAGGCTACAAGAAGTGCTCTTTCCAAAAATCTATCTGCGGTTACCGTAGTTTCAAGGACAAGCGAGAAATTGCGAGTTACAAATTCACATTTTCGCCGGTTAAAATTATCACAGCTACTCTTCTAACTTAAATGTTATTTTTGACCAAAATGACGTCATGCGCAAAAGGTACCAAAATACGCCATCTGCACACCACGATATAAGCAATAGCGCCAATAATATTGAAACGTGATTGGTTCAGTTCCTTGACGTCACAAAAATTGCGCCTAATTCAATTTTTGGTATTCAGGTAATGGCGGCAATTGTGTCGCGTGACTATTATTTTTGTTTGTTTTTTTTTTTTTGGGCTATGCAGTGTTAACTTTGTTTTTCCTTAATTATTAGGATATGAAATTTTTCGTTTTTTTTTTCTCATTTATCTACTCAGAATATTCTCTAGAAAACTCGCAGCAATATTGGCCCGTAATTTGATTCGATTTGAATTGGTGGTGTACGTTTTTGTTTTTTTGTTTTTTGTCAATGTCGTCTACATTTCTCCCCCCAGAAAATCACAATTTATGAACCAAGTGGAGTGATTTGAATTTTGCGCGTCTAAATGCTAGCTTCCCATAGGCTATTTTATAGACAAGTTTAGACAACTAAAAATAATGCTTACGAAACATTCGATTTTGAAGTCCTAGTAGTACTCTAATGTTAGATTTAAAGTAAAATCGAGCCGTAAATGTTTCATTTTGCGACCAAAACGATGCAGTTTTTGTTTCTAGTGGCTTTTTCTGTGTAAACCTGGCTCTAGTCTTTACTGCTCCTAGTATAAAAATAGAGTATATATATCCCTAAATTCCAGCGATGCCAAATTTAATAAATACGACAAATGTATGAGTGAATTCAGAGTTTCGATCATTTAAACATTGAAAAAGTCCAGTGGCTCAAATAACTTACAATTGACGAGAACATAACGGAATAAAAGTCCCCAACTTTTACTAATTTAGTAATTTTCTATAATAAATTCAGAGAAGTATGGAGTTCTGAAAATACTGCCAATCTTATAGTTCAAGGTTTAATAACTTTTAAATCTAAACATACAGGAAAATTTTTATTCTTACATTGGTATCATTGGTAAACTAAAGGATATAATCTAAAATTTTTTGAGCATGTGTTTTTAAAATTTTTGATAAATTTTATGATAGACAACTATTTAATTTTATTTAGTTAACATTCCTTGTGTAATGTGTCGTTTCATTATTGTTTATTTATATTTCCCGCATTTTAATGTCTTTTAACACTTGTTACTAGATCACTAGATTGTCCCCGATTGCTATTATTGTATTAATTATACATACGTATAATAATAACACGCGATTAATAAAAAAAAACAAACTTTAAATAAACTTCAGGGAATACAATCGTGTAAAAGAAAACAGTTCAAAATTACACATTTTGCGGCGTGCTTTACATTAGCGCAATTCCAACTTTGAAACTTCTTCGGCTTCTTCAGATAAAATTGAAAGATCGCTTAATCGTTCTTCAGCCATTGTTGTCCTCATATAATTTTTAATAACTTTCAATTTTGAAAACGTTCTTTCAGAGGCAGCTGTAGTAACAGGAAGAGTTAAATATAACAATAAAGCACTTAAGGGTGATGGCTCGTGAAATTTTTACTGGATAATTTTTTTTTCCAACGGATTTCAATGTTCTAAACGGTATTTAAAAGGGCATTTCAAGAGGGGGGGAAGTACGTATTTGATTTTTTGAAATTCGGAAGTAATTTGGTGTTACGGAAGGAAATATAGAAGCATGTTTTTTAATATTTTTTACAGTTTTTTTTTTATATTTTCCCTCATAACGTGGCAAATATTGCTTATTTTCTAATGAATTTCACACATGTGGCCAATTAAAAGCGCTTTCCAAATCTGTCAGAAATTTTCCGATCGCATTGTTAGTTTTCCAGAAAATTGATGAAAGGTTTCGACATACTAATTTTGTTTTTTTACGGACAGTTTTAAACTAAGACGACTGAACCAGGGCTTGTTTGAAAGCTAATGAATAGCGGATTATTTGGAGAATAGTTTGAGATTGAAATTCAGGAAATTTATGGTGGCGAAATGTGATGAGTTTTCACCTATTATTTTTATCTATTAAAATTAATTATTTTTGTATAAAGTGTATTGCAATTCATAGATTATTTCATTACCTTTCCAACGGTACCATTGTTGCTGCAAAAAAGTGAAAATCTTCTGGAAAATTAGTGATAAACAAAACTGTTTATCGTGTGAAAAACTAGTTGAATAGCAAGTCTCCAAACCACAAAAATGAATTACATCTATTGGCCAAAAGGGGGCTCTAAAGTCTGTCATCTCGTCTTTCTGCGATGTTGCCAAATTTGTTTTTGTTTCTGAGGCCACACCTTTGGCGTCTTATTATTGCATAGATAATTAGAAAAAAAAAAACAATAAACTGGTTGGATATAATTAACTTTAACAATTAACAACAAAATTAGTCGCCAATTTGCTAAAAACGTTTATTTTTTTGTAAAAAAAATTACAATTTTCTTTTTTTAACATTCCAATTAAAATAGGGACTATTTTTTTTGTTAGTTGTTAAAGTTAGTTATGTACAACCTGTTTATTGTTTTTTTTTTGCTCCAATTATCTATGCAATAATAAGATGGCAAAGGTAAGGCCTCAGGCAGAAAAAATAATTGGCCAACATTGCAGAAAGAGACCTGCTGACATCTGTCTGAGCCGCTGGAAGGAACCCATTTTTGTGACTAATATAATACTCTGGCGAGTAGTTATCGAACTATCACTGTCGGCTTTCCACATAATAAACATAGTTTTGTTTATCACTAATTTTCCAGAAGATTTTCACTTTTCTGCAGCAACAATGGTACTGTTGGAAAGTTAATGAACTAGCAGCGGGATTTTGCCCCGAATTTGGGGCAAACACGTGACTTCTCCAAACTCAATTGCAGGTTAGCGATCGACAATAACGACTCGATACCGTATTCGAATAACCTCTCTACTCGTTATTGTTGGATCGCTATAATCATTCAACGTAGTTGATGAAATGAGTGGCCGACGTCACAAACAATAAACAAGCGGTTCACTGTAGCTGATTTTTCCCCTCTCTTGCTGGATTTTCATAAGCGGAACGAGTGGGTTCAAGTCTCGGTTTAAGTACTTGCACGAACACAACAATGTTCGAGAATCGGTCTATCGTTTAGTAATTGAAATTACAGTAAGAATCGAAAGTCACGTACGTCTATGATGTAGGTAGACGATTGCCGCGCGGCATCTAAAGGCGGGAACACGATCACTAAGCTTAGTAATGAAATAATCTATAAATTGCAATACACTTTATACAAAAATAATTAATTTTAGCAGATAAAAATAATAGGTGAAAATTCATCACATTTCGCCACCATAAATTTCCCGAATTTCAATCTCAAATTATTCTCCAAATAATCCGCTATTCATTAGCTTTTAAACAAGCCCAGGTTCAGTCGTCTAAGTTTAAAACTGTCCGTCAAAAAACAAAATTAGTATGTCGAAACCTTTCATCCATTTTCCTGAAAACTAACAATGCGATCGGAAAATTTCTGACAGATTTGGAAAGCGCTTTTAATTGGCCACATGTTCTGTGAAATTCATTAGAAAATAAGCAATATTTGCCACGTTATGAGGGTAAATATAAAAAAAAAAACTGTAAAAAATACTAAAAAACATGCTTCTATATTTCCTTCCGTAACACCAAATTACATCCGAATTTCAAAAAATCAAATACGTATTTCCCTCCCTCTTGAAATGCTCTTTTAAATACCGTTTAGAACATTGAAATCCGTTGGAAAATAAAAAAGTTATCCAGTTTACATTTTACTAGCCATCACCCTTAAGACACTAAAGCACGAACCGATGTCACTATATTTTACAATTAATAATTCTGTGAAATTTCATTTTTGATTGTTGCCACTAAATTTATTATTTGAAGGAGAAACTCCTTAGAAATGTCATTTTCATAATATTGAATTGAATTTTTTGAACTTTTCAAGCAATTTTTTTGGGTTCAAGAAGTTGAATAAATCAGATATTTGATACAAACTATCGAATCTCCGAGTTATTATAGTTCGCCACATATTTTATCAAAAACTTCAACATAAATATTTACTTTAAAATATTCTTCGTTGCTATCAAAACGATGGTCCATAGCTGGTTCGGTGAAGTGGCGTTTTGTTATTGTTCTTTGTTTTTTTCTAAAATCTGATGTTATACTCCATTTTGACGACTCGTTTTTAAGAGTTTCATATTCATCCCTCAAGTTACTCAGCATATCATACAAATTTTTCAAAGAATCTACCGCACTTGAAATATCCAAGTCCTTGCTTTGTAATAATTTTGATGCAAGGTTGACTTGACACATTATTATTATTTCTTCCCTGATGATACATTTAAATATAAACTCAAGTGTAGACATTTTGTTTTTAATACTTCTGGCTTCTTCTCGTTCATCTTTTTTACTACTGCACAAAATTATCTTGTCCAGTGCTCTAATTATATCAAGAAATCTATGTTTTACTGCCAGAAGGAATGACACTCGACTTGCCCAACGACTTGAATCCAAACGTTTTACAGTAATATGTGTTTCCCCTGCTATATTTGATAGTATGTCCCATCGTTGTAAGCTGTTTCCAGAACTGAAAAATAGGACTGAATTTCCGGAGAACATTTTATAGTATCACCAGTTATCAAATTTAAATTGTGCGCCGCCGCTCTTCACAGCTGCGTCGTCGGTACTCTGGCCGCGACTTTAAAAAAACCTAAGACCGTTATTTTCGATTAAGTGTGCAAAAAAATACATTTTGATCGATTTAGGTGTAAATTAAGTTTTCTAATTCGATCAAGACAATCAATCAATTGACTGTAACATTTTTGGAATGTATCAGCATGAATCACAATATCATCAAAATATATGGCAACCCCTTGTAGGCCCTGCAGCGCATTATCGATGAATTTATGAAACTCATTTGGTGCTGTTTTTATTCCAAATGCAAGACGTTTCATACGATAACTTCCTCTATGTGTAGATATTGTTTGTAGTTTCTGACTTTCTTCGTCTACCAGTAAATGCTGATAAGCCTTTTGAATGCCCAAAAGATAAAAAATTTTACTTCCACGAAGATTATTTATGATATCATCTATTAAAGGAATTGGATATCTTGCATCTTGTAAGATTGGATTTACTGTTTCTCGGTAATCGACACACAGACGAACATTTCCATCAGGTTTCTGAATAATCAACCTTTTCAATTATTCCATTTTTTTCCATTAAATCTAATTCAGATTCTACCTTTTCTTGTAAAGCATAGGGAATAGATCTTGCCTTCAGGAATACTGAAGTAACTTCTTTATTTTTAATTTTGAGAATACATTTAATATTTGGAACACAGCCCACTTCTTCTTTGAATATATCTTCGTATTTCTTGAAAATTTCTGTTTTAATTTAATCATTTTTAGTTGTATTAATTTGATATATTTGATTTTCTAATCTATTCGTATTAATTGTAACTATTTTAAGATGTCGAAGCCATATACGACCAGCAATTGCTGCATATGGTGTAGGTACAATATGTAAATCTTCGATTGATTTTTGATTACCATATATAACAGGAACTTGTACCATTGCTATAGGTGCAAATGGTTCTTCGGTGTAGGCACGAAATAACACATTATTAGCTTTTTTAATCGGCTTAGAAATTTCTAAACTATTACAATCTTTTTCATTTATTAAAGTTACTGGACTTCCTGTGTCTACTTCGAAATTGAATATTTTTGAATTTATTTCAATTGGTACTACGAATTTTTTCCATCTCCATATTTGCTGTTGTTTTTCTAATATTGATAATTTGATTTATGTTGCAATTCGAAATTTCATCTATTTCTTCATGTTGTTTTGATTCAATATTTCGAACGTATGTGGTATTTTTTAGATGATTTTACTTTTGTAAGTGTCGTAATACAAACTTTTGTTACATGACCTTCTTTTTTACATGATGTACATTTCATTTTTCTCTTGTTGCACTATTATTTAGACCTCGAATGAACTGGGCTCGTAAAAATACACTAGCAATTGATGAATTACATTGATTGTTCGGGCAATTTAACTCACATGTGATAGTCAATTGTCGTAAGGCAGCTACATTTGGTAGTTGAATTCTAGATAAAAATTTATGTTGTTCAATAATATTATTCGGTTTAGGTGACAAATGTGACTCTAACAAATTTATTAATTCATCATATGATTTAGATGTAGGCAATTCTGGTGCAGTTAAGCTTGATAATAATTGAAAATGTTGACCACCAAGACAGTTAATGAAAACTTTAAGTTTCGCTGATTTTTCTTCTTGTGTTTCTCCATTTAATTTTTTAATTTCAAAAAAAATTTCTAATCTTTGTCGATATATATTAAACGTTTTTTTTTCTTCATTGAATGATTCAAAATATAATGATTGATTCATTAATACATCTGCAGTTCTAGATGGTAATATTTGTCCTTCATTTGATTTTGTCATTTTATTCATTAAATTTGTTAGAACACTGATGAGTTGTTTAATTTCTGCGCTTGTTTGTGGCATTGTAATAGAGTTCAATTATCCTCGTCGCCAATTTTATTGAATCTTTCTATTTTGATATGTTTCTATATTCTATTTATTATTTTTATCTAATCTCTATGATATATTAAAAACAGTTTTAAATAGAAAATTATCCAAAGCTTACTATTTTAAAAAGTACATAATAGTTACCAATGTAAAGAGACAAATTTTACGGCAAGTTTCGATGTAAGAGTTACTAGACTTCGAACTATAGGATTGGCGGCTAAGTTAAAAATTCATACTATCGTAAATTAGCGAATTCATAAAAATTAGCGACTTTTATGGCGTCATTTTCGTGTCAATCTTACATTAATGCAGTGAATGCCATTAATGTTTAATTTCTAGGCGTTGTAATTACCCTAACAATGAGCGTTTCTAGCGATTTTGATTTTATCAAACTATAATACCAACCTAATTTACAATATTTTGCCTTTATGCTAAATTCACTCACTTATCAGAAGACTGACAACAATATAACAAAATCAAAGTCCCCAACTTTTTCGATAATTTTAGTAATTTTATCAACGTTTTGTTGGAATATTGCGATTGAATAATCATAATAATGACGTAGAACTTGATACTTTTAGATCATTGGTTGTTTTTAAAGTTGCCATCATTTTAGAGAATCAATGAGATTTTTTTCATATATGTAAAATCCAACATTCTATCAGTAGTTAGTAAGTTAGTAATTAAACGTCAATGAACTGACCAAAAGCAGTCGAGTACAGCACATTAGTGAGTGGCGTATTACTAATGAACTCGACTAAAATAACAACTCTGCACTTTTTTAGTAGACAATTTAGTGATTTGTGTAGCGAGGTGGGGGTATTACTCGCCTGAAAAAATAGAGTCAAATCTATCGACTCGATTAAACCATTTACTAAACTACTCGACTAAATTTTCGTCGTTCGCACACATTTAGTTACTAAATCACTTGCTACTCGACTAAATAATTTACTAGGCTAGTCCGAACAAGGCTTAATGGTCTATATAACTTGTTTAATTTTTGGCAACATCGAGTGGCTCAAAAAATGGTTGGAAATGTAGTGTTTTCAAAACTCATAGCCAACACTTGGGACCTTCTATCGAGGTAATTCTATTATAAAAGTAGAACTTTTATTCATTTCAAAAGTTTATTTTTAGATGATTGTAAAGTATTTGGGTTTTCAAGTATTCAAACCAGTGGCGAAACTACCGTACAGCAAAAGGGAGCAGTACCAGGGGCAGAAGGAACAGAGGGGTCCTTGAATCCGGTCCTTATATAAAATAATTTGTAAATCTGCAACTCAAGACAATTATTTTACAGAGCTCACTAAATCTCACATTGTCGGCATCCCTCTTGCAATTAGGTCTATGGTCGGTACTATGTAATGTATATTTATATACAGGAAAAAAACTTTGCTTCCTCTGTTTTTATTCTACCCTTACATGTCAGTTATCGATAAATTTATAGTTTTCGGTGAGCAATACTCTGAGACGTTATCAACAAGAAGCTTGCGGTACTCTTTTTGACGTGAAAGCTTATCATTTTTATGTTAGCATATACAGTAATCGATATAAATTCGAATAAAAAACATTTTATGCATTATTATTTTGTCTTCTGTCTACAATTATTTTAATATGAAATCGTTTCCGTTAGTTAGTCGCTTGCTAGTAGTCATTGAGTAAAAAGTAATAAATAGATTTACGAATTATGGAAGACAAAAAGCTGAATTCTTCAAGTGCGGCAGCAAAAAAGCGTAAACTGAAAGAGTTGAAAAATGCTAGCGAAAAATTACCCAAAATTACAAATTTCTTTTCTGTGACAGCAGCAGACATTGAGAATAATAAAGTGAATGTGACTAAACAAGATCATGAACATGAAGATCATTTGATTGATATAGTGAATAATGACGTTCCAAGTTCAAGTTCGTTAATTAGTGATGGAACAATGAATACGAGTAAAGAATCACAAACCGGTGATGATTTTGTAAACGACTTAGGTCACTTTCAGAATCAAGTTTTGTCAGATAAATTAAAAAGACGTGTAATTTATACGCGCTTTTGGTCCAATTTCGCGAGATCCTCTCCAAAACAATCGAAAATTTTCAACGTCGTACAGATTAATTGATAGACAATGGTTGTGTTATTCCAAGATACTTGATGCTGTTTACTGCGAACCCTGCTGGCTTCTTTCAAATGCTAAGATGGAACATTGGCGACAAAATATTAGATTGGATGGGGTTGGCGAAGAAAATTCAGGTTCAATCCCATTTATCAGCTTGCTACGTTTATGAAAAGTGGGAACAAAATACGGTAACAGATAAAGAACTGGAAGAGAAAATTAGTTATGAAGCATGTTTTTGGAGTCATGTTTTAGAACGTTAAATCAAGATAAAATTAACATTAGCGAAAAATTGTTTAGCATTTCGTGAATCTTTATCATTATAAAGACAATGTTAGGGTCGGTTGCACCGTTCGATGTCAAATATTTAACACAGTGTCAAAGTTAATATCGTGTTAAATTCAATTTTTTCGTGACGTCATAGCATTTTGACATTGTGTTCGTTTGACATCAGCGGGGTCCAACTTATATAAACGATAACATTAAAAAGCTCAGTGGGGTGCTTACTTCGACTATACGCTTCCACTTTCCTTCGACTCGAGCGAACCTAACTTATATTTTGACCAAATGACAGCCACTTCGTTGCGAGTGAGATTTCATAATCAGGGGGCTGATTCAGGATTTGACAACGAACGGTGCAACCGACCCTTAATATGTCAAAATTTGAATATTGTGCCTTTTAAGCCGGGACATATGAGTCCCACTTAGGCTTTTTTAGAGGGATAATAGTAACCAAAAGTAACCTATTCGACACTGTGGCAAAAATTTGTTTTATTATAAAAAACGCAAAAAAGTCAAAATAACGGTTTAGATATTATTTTAAGTGATATGAAACAAAATAGTTTTTACACAGTGGTTTATTACTTAGCCCCGGATTAGTTTTGCATTCTGTAACTGTCTTAAGTGCGCTCCATGGACGTACGTGACTCTCGTTATTATTTATTAAATCCAGTATTAATACCTTTAACAAATAGGAAAAATGCTAATTTAAATAATCAAAATGAAATAAAATTGAAGTAAAACATTAAATAAAAATATTGATATCTTTCCTCATTAAAAATGGCAAATAAATACAAATAGACTGTTTTATGGTTAACGGAAAATGTCTGAATTCTTCATTTATTTCTGATATATTGCTTTGCATTGTCTGTGCTTCTTATATCAGGTAAATATTAACTATAGGCACGTGTAACATTAGCAGCATGGCTTCTAATTCTAAATCTAAGGCTAAGCACATAGTGAAGCGGCGAGCATAGCGGCGATGCAAGCAAAGAGCAGAGCGGCGACAACACGCAAATGTATTCCTGTGGAAGATCACGTAGTGAAGCGGCGAGCAACGAGACAACAGCGCTGCGATACTCGAGCAAAGCGATGATTTCAAACATGTTTGAATTCTTCGCTCTCATCGTTATTCAACTCATTGTTTAGAATGGATCTTGAGACTTTCATAAGTAGTGTTTTTGCTAAAAAACCTCCGTGCGATCAAAAAAAATGTCATTCTCATTCAACAATATGATATGAACTTTATTGGATGTTTTCGAAGTTGTTCATATAGATGATGAAACTCACCATATACATGCCTGCTTCTATTTATTTTGTGAACATTACAACTTCGATTTCTTTTATTTTTATTTTTTAGTAAATATCAAATTTTCAGCGAAGAATTTTCGGTTAACTACAAATCCATGTTTGTTTCGTGACCGTTGCTCGACGCGTCACTATGTGTTGGCAAATCTTTCTTATGCTCGCCGCTTCGCTCTCAGCGTTTATAGCTGCTTTGCTCGCTTCACTATGTGCTTAGCATAACGATGAAAGCGAAGAATTCAAACATGTTTGAAATCGTCGCTTTGCTCGAGTATCGCAGCGCTGTTGTCTCGTTGCTCGCCGCTTCACTATGGATCTTCCACAGGAATACATTTGTTTGTTTTCGCCGCTCTGCTCTTTGCATGCATCGCCGCTATGCTCGCCGCTTCACTATGTGCTTAGCCTAATCTATTCTATTGCTCTGCATGTGATGTTTCAATTAATAATAGAAAATACGCGATTGCCAGGCATGAAAAATCTCTAATCAACACCTTACAAAAATTGCACGTTCTCAATACCAGAAGACATGGTCTTTTTTACTAACATTTCCTAAGCTTAATTATTTTAGCAAATCTAAAATCCATTCTTAAATATGAGATTTTACCTATTAATTAAAATAGAACAAAAACTCAAATAAACAAACAAACAAACTCATATAAACAAATTTTTATCAATTAGATTATACATATTTCAGGAGTATTCCCATCATCAAATACCGAATTAATTAAAATTATTAAGTTAATAAAATAAAATTATAAATTAATATTTAAAAATATGTAAGGGGTAAATTCAGAGAAGTTTTTATTAAGCCAATCTTTAAATTTTTAAAAAACCACAAATTGAAATCTGTCATTTATTTTTGTTTATTATTTATTATATGGGATTTGATTTTGAGTTTTTGTTTTATTTTAATTATTATTATTAATTACAATTTAATTTTCTTGTTCTAAGTTAATTATTTTGAGTATAATTAATATTTTAATAATCTCGTTGTCTTTTAACAAATTCCAGTACATATCAATTGAGACATATGTATACTTCTGTTACATTTTTATATTCGAACAAGTGCTTGAACCCACTCGCTCCGCTTATGAAAAACTTGTAAGAAAGGAGCAAAAATGAGCCACAATAGACCACCTGTTTATTCTCTGTGACGTCGATCGCTTTCTTTATCAACGACATTGACTGATTATAGTGTTAGAATTGTATCGACTAGAGAGAGTATTCATATGCGGGATCGAGCTGGGAGTGTAGATCGCTAACTTGCAATGTAATTCGAAGCTGTCACGTGACCGCCCCGATGCGAGGGCAAAAATCCGGGGCTAATGTATTACACATCAGACACAGTGTAATGGTACGTTTTTCTTTTCCAAATGAGAGCATCTATGGTATCTTCGATGAGCCTTACCTGCCGTGGGTAAATGATCTCCTACATTCATTAGTTTCGTTTTTTAGATTTCGGAGGTCTTCCTAGTGAAACGACAGATCTTCTTTTTACTGTAGCATTTGTTCTATCTAAGTCAATAAGGTCTTGAGCCACTCTAATAAGAAATGGTAAAAATGGAGTTTTTGTTCTGTGTAAGTCGTTGTGCAAAACATGAGCATTTGCAACTGCCATCATTAGTAGTTTAAAAAAACTTTTTTCCACCATAAAGGCCAACAATTTGATCAGTCAGATCAACACCACCTATATTTGCGTTATAAAACTGAAGCATTTTTGGACAGTTTATATTTTGTCTAGAACCGTCTTTCATCGTACGCTTCACTTCAACTGTTTTGTCTGAAAAGCAGTTGCTTATTGCCTACAACCCTTTAGTGTCTTGCCATCTGCAAACAACAGGACCATTTTTTTATAAGAGTTCCTACTGCTGAATAAGTCAACTTTTCTAGTAAATCCACAAGAGAGAAAAATCTATCAAAACAGAGAACAACATCTTTTTCTCTAATAGAGTTAGCAAATTATAGAACAGTCCTCTCTCCTAAGGTGCCTTCAACTGCTTCATGTTCTTTTCCTGCATATACCTTCAGATCATAGACATAACCAGTCGCTGAATCACTGCGAACTCATATTTTTATTCCTCGTTTGATAGGTTTCATGGGAAGATATTGCTTCAGTGATGATTTAGCTTAGGATTTTTTATACCGTACGGTAGCTCTGACGTCATCGCTCTGAACTCCAATAAATGTGTGCGATCTGCAGTTGGAATCCGACCTTCTGTAGAATTATACGTTTATTCTTTGCGCTTGTAGTACTCCAATCATTCAACGTAGTTAATAAAGTAAGAAAGCGAGGCCACGTACAATAAACAAGTGGTCCATTGTGGTCGATATTTACTCGTTTTAGACTATCTTTCCATAAGCGCAGTAAGTAGGTTTAAATACGATATGTATGTGAATGGACAAATTCAAATTAATGTTTTCTTAAAATTTTTAAGACATTAAAATAATAATATAGATTATAAAAAATTTATGAAATTATCGAAATATCAGGTACATTTAAAAAAAAATTGAATATTTGAAAATAAAATTATAATTGTTAATATTTAATTTGTAAAAGATTATAAGCAAAGACCAAGGTTATTTCTATACATATGTAGGTGTTTATATGTGCAAAAATAGCTAATGAGACCACGGGGAGGCGGACATACCCTCACCAGGGTAGGTAAAAATTAATGGGATACATTTTAGAACATAAGCAACTACAAAATGGTTAGTCGAGTTATTCCATTCAAATGAAGCAATAAACAAAAACAATCTCATGCATTAGAAATGTCAGTATTGATGATTGAATATTTCTCTAAATTAGAAGAAGAAAATTTCAATCTCTGGTCAGATACAAATGATTTAAAAAAATTACTCGTATTAATTTTTTGTGTTACTTTTTTCGTCAAAGTGTCTATCTAAACAATTAATATTTTATTGTTAAAATAGTTTGTTTCCATTATACAAGGTAAATTTTATCCCTGATTATGATAAAACTCCAACGTGTATGAACTCAATTAATATTTAACTTTAATTCAATTAATGTGCAATATTTGATATTTTTTATTTGAGTTTACAATTTTCTTCTTTTGAATTTAATTTTTAAATATTACAAAACATCGAGTATGACCAAACCGAAGTAACTATATTCCATATAGTTATCATTGCGATTACAGTAAGATTCGAAAGTCACGAACGTCCATGGCGTGAACTAAAGGTAGTTACAGAATCCTAAGCTTATTAATAAGGTTTAATTAAATGACCTTGCAAATAAGCAAATAACTTATACGATGCGAAAGAAATACACTGATATTAGTCAAATTTTATAATATATTAGGAGATGATTTTATTTTGTTACTGAGAAAAATGTGGCGCAAAATGCCCTTGGAATAATAATAAATAAATAAATAGTACAACAAACATAAGGGTTGAAATTTGCTAAATTTTTATAAAACAAATACTAGCCATTGTACTTTCACGAAATCAATTATTGTTGAAAAATATAACTTTCACGACTTTTATGGAAAAACTCTATAGGGGGTGAATTGACATTAACAATATAAATAATTGAACTTTGATAGTGAAAATAAATAAGTTTTAGAATAATTCTAGAAAAAATATATTCGAAAGTTATATACCTAATAATTATTGTATTATCTATACTCGTATAAAAAATAACGTTCAGCATGAAAATTAAAAGAGCAGGCAACAAAGAAGAAAATAATATTATTTTGTGCCCCAACTACTGAAAATTGATAAAAAGCACCATTTGTGAATTAAAATATAAAAACAATAAGAATAGTGAATTTTTTTTTCTGATGCGTATAGATATGCTTGACGGGTGGTTACCCCCTAAGCGTAATATTTCGAGAAAATCCAAAAACAGCTTTTTTGTCTTCTTTCGAATGACATAAGTTTCGTCAAAATCCGCTGAATAGTTTTTGACTTATTGCAATTTTCTTATTTTCAACCCTTATAACTTCCACCCTAATTAACATTTCGATATGCAAACAATGGGCTTCTACATTAGTTTTCACCCTGAGAATAATGCCGTTTGTCCCGTTTGAACATTTCAACCAGAAGTATGCGAAACTTAAAAAGTACCCCGTTTGAGCCTAAACTTCGAGTGGCGATTTCACCTCCTAGATATGTTTTTCCTCCGATAAAAAAAAAACATGCATCTCTTAGAATTCGATGGAGAATAACATATCCAAATTTCATTAAAATCGGAGGGGGACACCTGGGAATGTTTCCTTGTTGGTTAACATCAACAGTTTAATTGTAACTTATAGCGTTGAGTTACTCAACGCTTATATATTATATTCGAAAATCATAAAAAATCTAAATTTTAGTGCAACAAATTGGTTCATTTGCACAAATTGAATCGATAATATCTCATAAAAATATAAAATATTAGCACTATCCAAATAATGTAAGTCAATACAACAAAAAGTTCGAGCGACTGTAATGCAGGAGCAAATTAGTAATAGTGTTACCAATTTTACTCTTTATTGTTTGGAAAAGGGCTTACTACATTTCTCGTCACTTTGCTTCAAGGATTGTTAATTTACAATGATTACTTACTCCCTATATTCTCCATATTGGGCAAACGGATGACCAATCGGTCATTCGTCCAATGACTTCAATCCTCTATCGGTGTTTCTTAGCATTTTCTACAGAGAGATCGAGAATGACTGAACGGGCCGTTTTCCTCATTGCCGCTTTTCATTTATTCTGACACATATTAAGGTCAGTGGCGTACTGTAAACCTATGCTGTAAACCATCTAAACATAACCTGCGATTTTCAAATAAGTATTTAGAATTTACTAGTTCTTGGAACATTGTTTTTTATTTGTAAATAGCTCAAAAACGAATAATACAAAAAAAATACAATAGGACAATACGATCAGAACACGTTGTACGCTACTGACGACTTGTGAAATGTCATTCTAACGTCAAATGTCACTGAAAGCAAACAAGTGGAAATTAATTTTGATAAAATGGCAACGCATTATGCTGACGTCACCTTTAGTCATTCTGGATCACCATGTATATCTGTCTTTGTCGTGATCGTTTATATGTGCGTGACGTCACTGGTTCTTGCAGAGTACGGATGACAGATAATACTCCATATTTGAGCAGTCCTTGTAACTATTTATATTAGTGATGGGCAGAATCGAGTACTTTTAGGAATCGAGTAAACGATACTCGAGTACTTTACTCGATTTCAGTACTCGCATGTTTAAAATTTATGTATGATCAGCACTAGTGATGGACAGAATCGAGTACGATAATCTGGCGGGGAGATTATCAAGTTTTGCACATAGCGACCACAAGTTTAGAATCACCACTGAACGAGATAAATTTAAATGATAATTTGATATTGTAATTATTTTTATTTCTTATGAATGAATAAATGCTTCTATTCTTTTTTTACTGAAAATTTTACTTTCTATTGTTATAAATCGAATAATTTAGAAATAAAAGGTCAAACTTATGTGTTCATAGACAATAATATTCTTTATTTGTTTATTTTAACATTAGATATCTGCACCACTTTTATAAGAGCACTCGATTCCTAAAAGTACTCGATTCTGCCCATCACTCCATCACTAATCGGTAGTGAAAAGTACTCGAGTACTGAAATCAACTATAATCGTAAATACTCGAGTATACTCGAGTACTTTTAAGAATCGAGTACATCGATTCTAAGTACTCGATTCTACCCATCACTAATTTATATTGCTTATTACCGGAGATAAATTGACTAATCATTTGAGAAATCCAGCTGACTTTGGTTACTAACTTAAAGTGAATGGTGAATTTAGTGATCGAGAGATAAGAGCTAAAATGACATAAAAAAATGTAATAGTATATTATACAAGTCTATAATGCACAGACCACTTATTACTATAGACGTTTGAGTTATATAGATCTGCAATGGAATTATGAAATCTCACTACGAATTTCGATGCGAAAACGATTTCGAGGTCGGTGCGACAACGATTTCCCTTCGAACCAGCAGGGGGTAATGATATCCCGCAGAGACATTCGGCAATTTTCGTTTCCATGTCCATTTGATTGAATTATTCGAACAAATGCGAACTTTCGAGCAAATGCTTGTTTCTTTGTATAAATACTGCTGAAATAAATTATTTAAACATACTGTTTGTTCACTTTGGTGCCGTTCTGTATTTCCAAATTTTTGCAATTCTTTTTGAATCTGTGATTACTATTGGATCTTTTTATTGTTTCATTATTGATTGTTTTTTTTTTAAACTTTTTTGTTTTACATTTTTAACTTCCCCGACCTGAGGGTAGGGAAGTTATTAGTTTCGGACCAAAATTTCGCATTCGAGATTTCACCAGATCTTTACGTTTTGAGGTCCCCTGAACACGTTTTTGAAGTTTTTAGCTTGATGTGTGTATGTGTGTGAGAGAGTCTGTCGGTTCTCCAACGATTACTCAAAAACGCTTAAACCGACTGAGTTCAAATTTGGCCTGCACAAACTATTTGGTGGCTGCTCGAGTTGATTAGTTTTTGGTGCCAATCGGACCACGGGGGAGGAAGAGGCAGGGGGTTGATTGACAAAAAATTAAGATAACATATTAATTTGATATCACCAATCGAAAGGGCATGTGCTTTTATGTCTGAAATAATACCTATCATTTGCGATGTTCTTTTCTTTTTTTTAATTAGGGCACAAAATTGGCAAAATACTGTAGTCAACCAGTTCAAATTTGCCGCCTTCTATAAGGGATCGGTTGCCATAGAAAATTCAATTGCGAAATTTTGAAATGACAGTTCTGTGATTCTGTCAAAATTTCGCAATTGAATCGTGAATCGAGTTTATAAGAAAATTGAACTGAAAAGGCTGTGTGTGTAATCACCGATCTGTGAACAGAATTTCGGTTGACGAGGTGCTGGTTCCTAATTGAATTTTTCGGTGGTTGTGAGATAGCCGCGGTTCTCGATTCCCGATTTTGATTTTTATAGTAAGTTAGTTTTTTTTTTTACTAAAGTATCTCCAATAGAAAAAATAGTATACAAAACTCGTGCTACGGTACTCGTTTTTTTAAAAACTCGGACTCGTGTCGGGGAAGTTATTAAGCCGGTTCATAGATTCGGCCCCTTTCAAATTTTTAAATAATGGTAATAAACTTTAAGTTACTATTTTTTTAAAAAACTATACCGCATTTGATCAAAAGTAACTTTACATTAATGAGAAACATTTATAGAAATTGTAATTGAATAATTTTTCTATTACATACAAATTTTCTTAGGAAAATTTACAATTTTGAAAATTATCTTAATTAATTGTTCTAAGGCAAATGTTAAAACTACATAAAAATAATACACAACATTTGAAAAATACGAATAATTTATGTTAAATAAACAGGTGCAAATTATTCAGATTTAGCCGCCCACTCTTAAAATTTGTGCATTTCTTCGATAATCGCTTGCAATATCTCAAATTTTGGCGAACATAGCCGACATTAGATTTATTTAAGCTCCGCCCAGTTCGAAGGGTCTTGTGAGAAGGTCCCATGGAGTAAACGCAACGTACAAATTCCAAGTACGCAAGTCTGACAACAAGAAAACAGCGCGATTTAAAAAAAAATACGCAATAAACAATCTTGTCTATTTTGATTTTCTTTTATAGTTAATATTAATTAATCATAATTAATTTATTAATCTTGTTCATTATGTGGACAAAATAAGATATGATATATTAAAAGATGTTATATAATAAAAATAAAAAAAAATAAAAAAGATTAAGTCAACTTCTTATTACAGTATTTATTTTCACAAAACTAGTTTCGGGAGCTAAACTCCCATCTTCAGTTGCACCTGAGAAAATTATAAAATACATTTTTTAAATTTATTTTAAAAAAAAGAAGAAGAAACGTTAAACTTACGTCAAATTTACACCTTAAGAACACAATTTTTAATATTAAGTGATATGAAATTAAAATACATCAATAAAACGACAATAAATTGTTATAGAACTAAATACAAAATTAATCTCGAGACTTTATTTTAAATATTTGATTTTCAGATAATTAGTTTTGATATTATTATATTTAAACAAGCGAGTAGTAGAACGTCAAGTTGTAAAATGAATTATTTTTCTAGAATACAAAATTTAAAAATTAAACCGGTTATAATCTGAATAATTGAAATAGTGATATCGAAAGAATTTAATATGAATTTTACATCTCAAAAAACACTTTAGAAAATAGAATTAGAAAAAGAAACGACCATTATACATTTTATATTTGTAGATTGTTTAGATAAGTAAATAAGGGAGTGAAACTCAAGTCAATTTGGTCATTTAATAAATCATTATTAGTTTTTTGTTTATGAATCTCCAGTGATTCAAGTAAAATGAGTTTCCTCCCCTTACAGCAATTATGTAACGTTTTCACGTTACTATTATCTTTAGACTGTTGACCGGTAGAATACAAATGTTGATAGAATTTTGAGGATGAACATTTACGATGTTCGTTAATACGCGTTTTAATGTTTCTACCAGATTCACCAATGTAAAAACAATTACATTGATCACATTTTATTCGGTAAACACCAGATCTTTCTAATTGTTCATCTTTATCAATATTATTTTTTAATACTTTATATAAAGTTTTGTTAGATCTAAATGTGGGAATAATTCCGAATTTATTCAAGAGAGGGTAGATTTGTTTCGATATACGGTTGTAGTTGAATGATACATATTGAATACTTTCAGCAGTATTGCAGTTTTTATTTTTATTGTTTTTTATATATAAAGGATCGTTTTTTATTTTGATTTTATGCAATAATTTTTTAATCATAGGTATTGGAAAACCATTAATTGTTGCCAATTGAAAAATAGTACTTAATTCACTGTTAAAGTTACTTTCATTTAAGGGTGTTTTTAAGAGCCGATTGAAAAAAATGAAATGCAACAAATTTATGGCTATTATGATGTTCAGAATTAAAAGGGATCAAACTACTGCAGCTAGTAGGTTTTCGAAATATATTAAACTCTAATTTATTGTTGATTATATTTCTAATTATTGTCAAATCAAGGAAATTTAGTTGTTTATCTGTTTCCATTTCAGTTGTAAATTTTAGTTTATTGTAAAGACCATTTATGTATTCATTTAGATGTTTAATTTCATCTCTATTCTGATTGTTATATACTATTAGAATATCGTCGACATATCTACACCATAATAGAATATTATTATAATAGGGATTAGAGTTATTCAAGATATGATTATTTTCAACGTAATCCATAAACATATTAGCAAGTAACCCTGAGGCTGGCATACCCATAGGCAGGCCATCATTGCTTTTATAAAATTCGTAATTAAATTGGCAATAATTATTAGTTATGACATGATGTAGAATTTGAACGATGTTATCTTTATTAACTGGTAGAACATTATTATTATTTAGAAAATCAGCAAATATGTTTTTAACAACGTCTATAGGTACATTTGAATATAAATTAGTTACATCAAATGAAAATAGAGTTATATCATTAACATTGTCGATTTTTAATTTATTGATTTTATCGAATAATTCAGCCGTATTATTAATACAATGTTTTGGTTTAAAATTTAAGGACTTAATGATTTTTACGATTAATTTAGCTAGACCAACAGTAGGTGAATTATAGAAAGTAGTTATAGGTCTGATTGGAAAATTTGTTTTATGTAACTTGATCAAAGAATATACTTTAGGTATTTTAGGGTTCATAGGTATAATCGTTCTAGGATATTTTTTATATTTCTTAATCGTGTCAGTGGTGTTTTTAATAATATTCTTAGTTGTTTTTATAAAATTATTTATAGGATTTTTATTTCATTTTATGTAATTGTTGTTTTGGAAGAAATCAAACGTTTTTTCAAAATACAAATTTTCATTAAAAATAACAATCCCTGCATTTTTGTCGGCTTTTGTAAGAATCAATTTATTTTGTTTCAATTTTGAACAAATATTTTTAATTATCTTATTTTGTTTATAATCGATTTTATTTAAATTGTTATGTGTGAAAGTCATTTCACTATTTTTCAAAAAATTTATACATTGTTTACGAATATCGAGTTCAAATTCGTGCCCCATGATCGCGTTGTCTAGATCAATAGCAGTATCAAGTAAAGGGTCTTTTGATGACGTTATTGCATATTTGTAACTTTGATTTAATATTTGTAATTCGTCATTATTGAAGGTAACATTAGATAGATTAGTAAAGTTTGGATGAAATTTGTAAGTTTGTACAGAGTCGTTATGAATATTTCCACTTTTACTAACCTTTTCCTTTTGTGACTTCCTAAATGCAATCAATTGTTCTATTTTCTTCATCTTTCGGGCTGAGATGGTTTTGAAAAGGCAAAATTTCTCATGATAAGCACGTTCTATAAGATGTTCCAAAATGATATAGTGGTGTTCTTTAATAATGTGACGATAGAGATCTAGAAGTTGCATGTTGATGCAGTCTAGCTTGGCAAAATGATCATTTCTTTCTTTCTTCATTATTTGTTTAGAAATTTTCCATTTTTGACATGTTAATGTTACCTTCAATAATGACGAATTACAAATATTAAATCAAAGTTACAAATATGCAATAACGTCATCAAAAGACCCTTTACTTGATACTGCTATTGATCTAGACAACGCGATCATGGGGCACGAATTTGAACTCGATATTCGTAAACAATGTATAAATTTTTTGAAAAATAGTGAAATGACTTTCACACATAACAATTTAAATAAAATCGATTATAAACAAAATAAGATAATTAAAAATATTTGTTCAAAATTGAAACAAAATAAATTGATTCTTACAAAAGCCGACAAAAATGCAGGGATTGTTATTTTTAATGAAAATTTGTATTTGAAAAAACAATTGATTTCTTTCAGAACAACAATTACATAAAATTAAATAAAAATCCTATAAATAATTTTATAAAAACAACTAAGAATATTATTAAAAACACCACTGACACGATTAAGAAATATAAACAATATCCTAGAACGATTATACCTATGAACCCTAAAATACCTAAAGTATATTCTTTGATCAAGTTACATAAAACAAATTTTCCAATCAGACCTATAACTACTTTCTATAATTAACCTACTGTTGGTCTAGCTAAATTAATCGTAAAAATCATTAAGTCCTTAAATTTTAAACCAAAACATTGTATTAATAATACGACTGAATTAATCGATAAAATCAATAAATTAAAAATCGACAATGTTAATGATATAACTCTATTTTCATTTGATGTAACTAATTTATATTCAAATGTACCTATAGACGTTGTTAAAAACATAGTTGCTGATTTTCTAAATAATAATAATGTTCAACCGGTTGATAAAGATAACATCGTTCAAATTCTACATCATGTCATAACTAATAATTATTGCCAATTTAATTACGAATTTTATAAAAGCAATGATGGCCTGCCTATGGGTATGCCAGCCTCAGGGTTACTTGCTAATATGTTTATGGATTACGTTGAAAATAATCATATCTTGAATAACTCTAATCCCTATTATAATAATATTCTATTATGGTGTAGATATGTCGACGATATTCTAATAGTATATAACAATCAGAATAGAGATGAAATTAAACATCTAAATGAATACATAAATGGTCTTTACAATAAACTAAAATTTACAACTGAAATAGAAACAGATAAACAACTAAATTTTCTTGATTTGACAATAATTAGAAATATAATCAACAATAAATTAGAGTTTAATATATTTCGAAAACCTACTAGCTGCAGTAGTTTGATCCCTTTTAATTCTGAACATCATAATAGCCATAAATTTGTTGCATTTCATTTTTTTCAATCGGCTCTTAAAAACACCCTTAAATGAAAGTAACTTTAACAGTGAATTAAGTACTATTTTTCAATTGGCAACAATTAATGGTTTTCCAATACCTATGATTAAAAAATTATTGCATAAAATCAAAATAAAAAACGATCCTTTATATATAAAAAAACAATAAAAATAAAAACTGCAATACTGCTGAAAATATTCAATATGTATCATTCAACTACAACCGTATATCGAAACAAATCTACCCTCTCTTGAATAAATTCGGAATTATTCCCACATTTAGATCTAACAAAACTTTATATAAAGTATTAAAAAATAATATTGATAAAGATGAACAATTAGAAAGATCTGGTGTTTACCGAATAAAATGTGATCAATGTAATTGTTTTTACATTGGTGAATCTGGTAGAAACATTAAAACGCGTATTAACGAACATCGTAAATGTTCATCCTCAAAATTCTATCAACATTTGTATTCTACCGGTCAACAGTCTAAAGATAATAGTAACGTGAAAACGTTACATAATTGCTGTAAGGGGAGGAAACTCATTTTACTTGAATCACTGGAGATTCATAAACAAAAAACTAATAATGATTTATTAAATGACCAAATTGACTTGAGTTTCACTCCCTTATTTACTTATCTAAACAATCTACAAATATAAAATGTATAATGGTCGTTTCTTTTTCTAATTCTATTTTCTAAAGTGTTTTTTGAGATGTAAAATTCATATTAAATTCTTTCGATATCACTATTTCAATTATTCAGATTATAACCGGTTTAATTTTTAAATTTTGTATTCTAGAAAAATAATTCATTTTACAACTTGACGTTCTACTACTCGCTTGTTTAAATATAATAATATCAAAACTAATTATCTGAAAATCAAATATTTAAAATAAAGTCTCGAGATTAATTTTGTATTTAGTTCTATAACAATTTATTGTCGTTTTATTGATGTATTTTAATTTCATATCACTTAATATTAAAAATTGTGTTCTTAAGGTGTAAATTTGACGTAAGTTTAACGTTTCTTCTTCTTTTTTTAAAATAAATTTAAAAAATGTATTTTATAATTTTCTCAGGTGCAACTGAAGATGGGAGTTTAGCTCCCGAAACTAGTTTTGCGAAAATAAATACTGTAATAAGAAGTTGACTTAATCTTTTTTATTTTTTTTTATTTTTATTATATAACATCTTTCAATATAATTTATTAATGTTGGTAAAATTTTATATTCATTATGGACATAAATAAAATTTGATATTTAACAATAATCAATTGGTAGTTTATTCCTCAATTTTTTTGATAAAAATAAAAATACACGGAGCGTCTAAAAAAATTCTTATTATTAGTTTATATTTATTATTATTATTATTATTTAAACAAAAATAATAGAATTTTCCAAATAAATATTTATTTACAACATAAACAATAAAAAGATCCAATAGTAATCACAGATTCAAAAAGAATTGCAAAAATTTGGAAATACAGAACGGCACCAAAGTGAACAAACAGTATGTTTAAATAATTTATTTCAGCAGTATTTATACAAAGAAACAAGCATTTGCTCGAAAGTTCGCATTTGTTAGAATAATTCAATCAAATGGACATGGAAACGAAAATTGCCGAATGTCTCTGGGGGATATCATTACCCCCTGCTGGTTCGAAGGGAAATCGTTGTCGCACCGACCTCGAAATCGTTTTCGCATCGAAATTCGTAGTGAGATTTCATAATTCCACTGCAATTTGGTCCTCACATGGGTAAATTTTAACAGTTGCTCCTCACTCTTTCTAACTTAAGAGTGTGTCGTTCAATAGCTACCTCCTTTTCTCAAGCCTTGATCGATCATTGCTTGAGAAAAGGAAGGCGATATGTTGGTGTCGTTTCTGTTGAAATGACACCAACATATCGCCTTCTTTTTCAACATATCAACATATCCAAGATGTCTGCCACCATACGTGGATATGTTTTTTGACAGGATGATCACTCTACAACCTCATTGATGTTTACTCAAAGAGGTTTTCTTTCATCGAAGTTTGCGCGTGTTGTAATTGAATATTTCTTAATTATTAATTGTTTAATTAATTAACGATTAGTAGAAAGAGAAAAGATCGTGAAACATGGAATTTTGTCGACTTTGTAACATTTCAAAATCACCTGGATTGTTTTACCATATTTTCGATAATTCCCAAGCAAATCCAACAATACCAGAAATTGTCGAAATGCTGGCAAACATTAAAGTATAAACTTTAATTAATTAATTAATCAAATAATTAATTATCGTTACTTTTGTAGATTTGTGAAGATGATCCATATACGAAAATGGTTTGTTTCAATTGTTTCCATGTATTGATAACAATTCACAAATATCGTGAAAGAATCTTAGAAACGAATCAATTGTTGTTAGAAAATAAAATTTATAAAAATGAAGATAATTTGGAAGATTTCCATGCAGATTCGCCATCGATTCAATGTCATGAAGACAGTGGACAATTTAAAGTTGATTTTGATAATTCCGATGCTGATGAGGAGATAAAGTTTCGACTCGGTAAGATGAATTGTTTTTAATTCTACCCGCTTTTATTACGTTGCAATAAGGGTATTTCTGTCCCGCAGTTGGCTATGCCTTCGTGTGGTAAATTGATTCATACACTTGTAATGTATTGGGTGTACCACGATATTTCACCTTATAGTTGGCTATGTCTTTGATGACACGTAGTATCGTAGCTTCATTGATACTACACCAGATTTGAGATGTATTAATGTTTTTTCAAATAGACGAACAAAGCTACGACATTATTAAAAAAAGCATAGCTAAGTGCGTTTAACTTAGCATTGTACATCCTGTGTAATATTAGTTGATAATTTTACCGTTTTAACACAAAAAAGTATGAACCAATCTAAGACATCATGCATCCAAGACAAAGCTAACGATTATTTTTACACGTTTATAATAATTGTTTTAAATAACCGTCTTTATGAAAGGTTAGTTTATGGTGCATCGAACTCTAGAAAATTTTCAAAATTTAAACAATTCTGTTTGGCAATGATTTTGAATGATTTTATTATTTCGTGTTATTTGATTGCAGTTAATTTTATATATTGTTTTATGGAACAATAATAATAATAATGACTTTTATTGATTCAGAAGTTCTTAAAGTAACGATAATTTTAAAATGACTCAACGATCTCATAAGAGTAGGCCAAATAATCATTGAATCCTATCATTAGAAAATCACGATTGTAAATCTTCTATCCGTTACGTGTTTTTTGAAGGTTAACTAAATTTACATCAAAATATATTCGAATTGGTGTTACTGGAGTCATTTTAAATCATATTATTTAATTAGTCAAATAGTAATAATAATAATAATAATGTATTTTAGGGTGTGAGTCAGAAGATAAAGATGATCATTGTTTGAGTCAACAAGTTGAAGATAATACTGAGGAATTACAAGAGAATAATGGTATTGAAAATATTATCAATAATAGTAATCATATCAACTTTTCTATAACGCGATCGTAGTAATTAAATCCGTATTAGTTAATCGTGTATTCAATGATATGCTATAATAATTAGCATTGTTTTGCTACGTATGTCGTTGCTTGTGTCAATAATGTGGATAATGTGGATTATTAGAGAATAGTTATTTTCGATATAAGTGTGGAAAGTGCGTTTTTGCGATACGAGGGTGTACGTTGGAGCACGAGCGTTAGCGAGTGCTCCAACGAACCACCCGAGTCTCGCAAAAACGTCTTTCTACTCGAATATCGAACACTATTTTTTCTACGATCGAACGGAAACTACAGAAATTTATTGAACAAATTCAATAATTATTTGACTATTATATTATTAATGCAATATATTCAATAAAATTGACAACAAATTCAAATCAAGTTATCATAGAAAATTAATACCAACAGAAAAATATTCATTAAATTAATATAATGTTAGTTGGAAATTAGGAATTTTTAAAGAGTTAAGGTGCGTATCATTTTACATTTATTGATTGTTTCCTTAGTGATTGACTTTCAACTGTTTTTATTTTCAACAACATTAGATATTTATTTGTTTGTCGTAGACAAATATTAAAATCGTTGTTCATAACACATAAAAATTGTGAATAAGAATAGAAATTGAAGAACCTGGAACTCCGTCAGAAATAACAGACACCGCAAATGAAGTGGTGTTAAATTAACTTTCAAAAAAATCAAAACAAAAATATGAGAAGCTTATAAGCGCTTCTTGGAATATAAATTAACAAAAAAATGTAAGTTCCTTTTCGGAGAATACTATAATAAATAATTAATTAATTAATTAATATAATTCAATAATAATAATAATTAGATTGATTTATTAGTCTAATTATTATTATTTTATGTTAATATAATAATATAAATTGAACAGCGTGCGAAAAGTGATTACTTGCCACCCTAGAGTGGAAATGTACACTTTTCCATGGTACTATATGGAAAAGTAAAAATCACCAATCAGAAGCCAGTATTTATTTTAACTTTGCCGTTGGCTACGCGACGGATCAACTCTATGGGAATTTGACACTTTCCACCTATCAAATACAGACAGAAAATCGACAGTTTCCGTTCGATCGTAGAAAAATGACATTTGTTTAAAATTTATAGCAGTTGAATTAAGCAACGCTATACGTTTCTTAATCTGTATCGTCTTTTGTTCTTTTCGGAAATGATCGTGATAAGCGTTTTAGCATTACAATTGTGTTATAAGAGGGTTGATTTTATTATTATTGTTACTATTATTCTTTGTTGCATTGTTAATTGAAATTTGTATATTTTTTATAGTTGTTGGTTCTGATAAGGATGAGAATCAGCCAGTTGATAACAATCATCAATTTCCAAATAAACCAATTGATTGTGGACTAAATGAAACTAAAATTATTGATAAAAATAATAGTGTTGAAGGCAGTAATGTTAAAATCGTGTTAAATAAACGAAAATTGGGGAAAAGATATGAGTGTGACATTTGTGGAAAAAAATGTAAACACGAAGTAAATTTAAGAGGACATTATAAAATACATAAAAATGGAGACTTATACAAATGTCATTTATGTGATAAAAAATGTACACAAAATACAAACTTAAAGGACCATTTAACAACACATACAAATGAGAATGGATACCAATGTAACATTTGTAACATAAGGTTTAGAAAAACATCACAGTTAATACGCCATTTTAGAGCACATACAAATGGGAAAGTGTACAAATGTGACATTTGTAACATAAAGTTTACAAATACATTACACTTAAGGGACCATCTAAGAATACATATAGATGAGCAGTTGAACACGTGTAACATTTGTCACAAGAAATTTTCACACAGATTAAAATTATACAAACATTTAAAAACACATACAGCTGAGCAGCGGTACCTGTGTAACATTTGTGCCAAACAATTTTCACAAAAATCATCTTTAAATGATCATTTAAAACGACACACAGGCGTGAAACCGTACACGTGTAACATTTGTGACAAAAAATACACACTAAAGTCAAATTTAAACATTCATTTGATATTACATACGGGTGAGAGACCACACAAATGCCACATTTGTGACAAAACATTTACACTAAAAACAAATTTAATCACACATTTGAAATTTCATTCGGGTGTGAGACCACACAAATGTCACATTTGTGACAAAAGATTTACAGTAAATTCAACTTTAAAAGGGCATCTGAAAACACATACAGGTGAGCGGCCACACACGTGCAACATTTGTCACAAAAACTATACACATAAATCAACTTTAAATCAACATTTAAAAACACATACGGAGGGGCACTTAAAAACAAATACAGAGAGACCACACAAATGTCACATTTGTGACAAAAAATTCACACGAAAATATCACGTAAAAAGACATTTATTAATACATCAAGGTAAGAAACAGTAAGAGTGTGACATTTTTGAGAGAAAATTCACACTAGAATCATGTTTAACTAATCATTTAAAACAAGATACAGATGTGTCACAATAGAAGTGTAACAATGTAAACACTAAATTAATCATTTCCACAAAAACCAGTAATAAAAGTTAATTTGAAACTACAAATGTATTGCTAAAAGTAAAATAAGCAATGGCGCCAATAATATTGAAACGTGATTGGTTCAGTTCCTTGACGTCACAGAAATTGCGCCTAATTCAATTTTTGGTATTCAGGTAATGGTGGCAATTGTATTGCGGGCCGATTTTTTTCAACCCATAGTCGACCAAGACTTGAGAGAAGGAGGTCCCTATTGAACAACACACTCATAAGTTAGAAAGAGTGAGGACAAACTGTTAAAATTTACCCATGTGAGGACCAAATTGCAGTGGAATTATGAAATCTCACTACGAATTTCGATGCGAAAACGATTTCGAGGTCGGTACAGCAACGATTTCCCTTCGAACCAGCAGGGGGTAATGATATCCCGCAGAGACATTCGGCAATTTTCGTTTCCGTGTCCATTTGATTGAATTATTCGAACAAATGCGAACTTTCGAGCAAATGCTTGTTTCTTTGTATAAATACCGCTGAAATAAATTATTTAAACATACCGTTTGTTCACTTTGGTGCCGTTCTGTATTTCCAAATTTTTGCAATTCTTTTTGAATCTGTGATTACTATTGGATCTTTTTATTGTTTCATTATTGATTGTTTTTTTTTTAAACTTTTTTGTTTTACATTTTTAACTTCCCCGACCTGAGGGTAGAAAAGTTATTAGTTTTGGACCAAAATTTCGAATTCGAGATTTCACCAGATCTTTACGTTTTGAGGTCCCCTGAACACGTTTTTGAAGTTTTTAGCTTGATGTCCGTGTGTGTGTGTGTGTGTGTGTGTGTGTGTGTGAGTCTGTCGGTTCTCCAACGATTACTCAAAAACGCTTAAACCGATTGAGTTCAAATTTGGCCTGCACAAACTATTTGGTGGCCGTTCGAGTTGATTAGTTTTTGGTGCTAATCGGGCCGCGGGGGTGGAAGGGGGGGTTGATTGAAAAAAATTTAAGATAACATATTAATTTGATATCACCAATCGAAAGGGCATGTGCTTTTATGTCCGAAACGATACCCATCACGTGCGATGTTCTTGAATTTTTCGGTGGTTGTGAGATTGTCACGGTTCTCGATTCCCAATTTTGATTTTTATAGTAAGTTAGTTTTTTTTTTTTTTAATAAAGTATCTACAATAGAAAAAATTGTATAGAAAACTCGTGCTACGGTACTCGTTTTTTTTTTAAACTTGTGCTCATGCATTAATTGTCGACTTATGACACTTGTTTTTAATATACTTTTCTAATTTATGATTAACTATCCGGACTGTGTCGGGGAAGTTATTAGGCCGGTTCTTAGATTCGGCCCCTTTCAAATTTTTATACTAGAAGGATTAAAGACTAGAGCCTGGTTTACACAGAAAAAGTCACGAGAAACAAAAACTGGAACGTTGTGGCCGCAAATTGAAACATGTTTCCTAATCATTATTTTTAGTTGTGTACATTTGCCTGTGAAATAACTAATAGGCGCGTAAAATTTAAATCACTCCACTTGGTTCAAAAATTGTGATTATCTAGTGGAGAAATATGGCAAACATTGACAAAAAAGAAAAAAAAACGTACACCACCAATTCAAATCGATGCAATTCGAATTAAATAAATGAAAAAAAAAACGAAAATTTTCATATTCCAACAATTAAAGAAAAAGCAAGTTAACACTGCGTAGTTAAAAAAAAACAAAGTAAATAGGCTCGCGATACAATTGAAACCATTTTTTGAATACAAACAATTGAATTAGGCACAATTTTTGTGACGTCAAGGAACTGAACCAATCACATTTCAATATAATTGACACCATTGCTCATATTACATTTAGAAATACATTTGAAGTTTCAAATTAACTTTTGTTATTGGTTTTTTGTGGAAATTATTAATTTATTATTTACATTGTTACACTTCTATTGATACACATCTGTATGTTGTTTTAGATGATTAGTTAAACTTGATTCTAGTGTGAATTTTCTTTCAAAAATGTCACTCTTACAGTTTCTTACCTTGATGTATCAATAAATGTCTTTTTACGTGATCTTTTCGTGTGAATTTTTTGTCACAAATGTGACATTTGTGTGGTCTCTCGCCTGTATGTATTTTTAAGTGTCCGCTTAAAGTTGATTTCTGTTTAAATTTTTTTTCACAAATGTTACACGTGTACGTGTACGTGCACGGCTGCTCACCTGTATGTATTTTCAAATGTCTTTTTAAATTTGAATTTACTGTAAATCTTTTGTCACAAATGTGACATTTGTATGGTCTCTCATTTGTATGAATTTTTAAATGTTTACTTAAATTTGATCTTCGTGCAAATTTTTTGTCACAAATCTGACATTTGTGTGGCTTCTCACCCGTATGTAATATCAAATGTTTCTTTAAATCTGAATTTAGTGTGAATTTTTTGTCACAAATGTTACACGTGTACGGTTTCACGCCTGTGTGCCGTTTTAAATGATCATTTAAAGATGATTTTTGTAAAAATTGTTTGGCACAAATGTTACACAGGTACCGCTGCTCACCTGTATGTGTTTTTAAATGTTTGTATAAATTTAATGTGTCTGAAAATTTCTTGTGACAAATGTTACACGTGTCCAGCTGCTCATCTATATGTACTCTTAAATGGTCTCTTAAGTATTTTCTTTTTATAAATTTTTTATTACAAATGTCACATTTGTACGCTTTCTCATTTGTATGTGTTCTTAAATGGTATATTAAGTGTGATGTATTTGTAAACTTTATGTTACAAATGTCACATTTGTACACTTTCCCATTTGTATGTGCTCTAAAATGGCGTATTAACTGTGATGGTTTTCTAAACCTTATGTTACAAATGTTACATTGGTATCCATTCTTATTTGTATGCGTTGTTAAATGTTCCTTTAAGTCTGTATTTTGTGTAAATTTTTTATCACATAAATGACATTTGTATAAGTCTCCATTTTTATGTATTTTATAATGTGCTCTTAAACTTCCTTCATATTTACATTTTTTACCACAAATGTCACACTCATATTTTTTCCCAAAAAGTGGTTTATTTAACACGATTTTATCATTACTGCCTTCAACACTATTATTTTTATCAATAATTTTAATTTCATTTGGTCCACAATCGATTGGTTTATTTGGAAATTGATGATTGTTATCAACCGGCTGATTTTGATCCTTATCAGAACCAACAACTATAAAAAAATATACAAATTTTAATTAACAATGCAACAAAGAATAATAGTAACAATAATAAT
Source organism: Mylabris phalerata (assembly GCA_020740385.1). Taxonomy (NCBI): domain Eukaryota; kingdom Metazoa; phylum Arthropoda; class Insecta; order Coleoptera; family Meloidae; genus Mylabris; species Mylabris phalerata. Next base: position 47,750 of record JAJEOX010000185.1, on the reverse strand, counting down.
AAAATCAACCCTCTTATAACACAATTGTAGTGTTAAAACTCTTATGACGATCGTTTCCGAAAAGAACAAAAGACGATACAGATTAAGAAACGTATAGCGTTGCTTGATTCAACTGCTATAAATTTTAAACAAATGTCATTTCTCTAATAATCCTCATTATCGACACAAGCAACGACATACGTACCAAAACGATGCTAATTATTATAACACATCATTGAGTACACGATTAATTAATACGATCGCGTTATTGAAAAGTTGATATGATTACTATTATTGGTAATATTTTCAATACCATTATTCTGTTGTAATTCTTCAGTATTATCTTCATTATTATCTTCAACTTGTTGACTCGAACAATGATCATCTTTATCTTCTGAATCACACCCTAAAATACATTATTATTGTTATTATTATTATTATTATTACTATTTGACTAATTAAATAATATGATTTAAAATGACTCCAGTAACACCAATTCGAATATATTTTGATGTAAATTTATTAACCTTCAAATAACACGCAACGGCGGGAAGATTTACAATCGTGATTTTCTAATGATAGGATTCAATGATTCTTTGGTCTGCTCTTATGAATTCTTTGAATAATTTTAAAATTGTTGTTACTTTAAGATGAACATCTGAATCAAAAAAGTAATTATTATTACTATTGTTCAATAAAACAATATGTAAAATTAACTGACCGTCAACTAACACGAAATAATAAAATCATTCATAATTATTGCCAAAAAGAATTATTTAAATTTTGAAAATTATTAGAGTTCGATGCACAATAAACTAACCTTTCATAAAGAAGGTTGTTTAGAACAATTTTTATAAACGTGTAAGAATAAGTGCAACTTGTGATACAAACTAGAAGGCTAATTAACCTCTTCGTTGGCTTTGTCTTGGGTGCGTGATGTCGTAGATTGGTTCATATTTTATTACATTTCGACATTTGCTAATGTAATTCACAAACGTAGAACACAGCGCAATCAAAACATAGCTCTGTAAGAGGTACTGACGCTTAATACAATAAACCGTGTTAAAAGAGAACAGGATTTAATAATTATTTTTCCGATACATAATATCCCTTTAGAATCATCATCTGGTTGTAAGTTGAAATTCATAATGATTAACGTTATTTAATTAAAAAAAAAACATGGAGAACTAACTAGCTTTTACATAACACGTTATAAAGTATTTCATAATTGTGCCGCAATAGAAATATGTTAATTTTGTAAATTATTGGAATTCAATGTGGAATAAAGCAAATTACCATTCATATAGGGATTGTTTAGAACAACAAATGTACACGTATTAAAACCGATACAATTATCCAACTGTATTATAACAGAACTTGTTGTACACGGTATGCAATTGTAATTTACCACACACATATGGTCATGCATTTGGGGTGGGTACGTCGTGTTGTAAATTCATTCGAACTCTACTGAATTGAACATCTGTTAATCTACCACGTTATTTTACCAATCATTTGGCAATGCTCTTTTTACGTAATAACATAGCTTTGTTCCTCTGTTTTGAAAGATTAACATTAACAAGTATCGAAAAACAGGTGCTAAATGAATCAATCTACGACATCGAAGTATCACCAACAACTATGGTGAAATAGTTATATGTACTGTAAATGTTGTATCGGGTTATATCGTGTTATATTGTATCGTGCTAAAAGAAGCTTGAGTTTACCAAAACATCCTATATTGACTCTTAATACAATAAATCGTGTTAAAAAAGGATGGTATTTTTTAACTTTACTCAGCATGGTCATCATCAGAATCAAAAGATATATCATCATTACTGTTATTTAGTAAAAAAAAAACAAAACGTATAAACCTAGCTAGCCTTCACATAGCACATAAAAAATTAATTCATAATTGTGGCCTAATGCAGTAAGTGAATTTTGTAAATTAGGGCAAACTAGGTTTTTTAATAGAGTTGTTTAGAACAAATATCAACGTGTTAAAATGGTAAAATTATTAACTTATATTACACAAGATGTATAATTCCAAGTTACAACACACTTAGCTATGCTTTTTTTAATAATGTCGTAGCTTTGTTCGTCTATTTGAAAAATACATTAATACATCTCAAATCTGGTGTAGTATCAATGAAGCTACGATACTACGTGTCATCAAAGACATAACCAGCTATAAGGTGAAATATCGTGGTACACCCAATTCATTACAAGTGTATGAATCAATTTACCACACGGAGGCATAGCCAACTGCGGGACAGAAATACCCTTCAATTATTGCAACATATTAAAAGTGAATAGAATTAAAAACAATTCATCTTACCAAGTCGAAACTTTATCTCCCCATTAGCATCGGAATTATCAAAATCAACCTTAAATTGTCCACTGTCTTCATGAAATTGAATCGATGGCGAATTGGCATGGAAATCTGCCAAATTTTCTTCATTTTTATAAATTTTATTTTCTAACAATTGATTCGTTTCTAAGATTCTTTGACGATATTTCTGAATTGCTATCAATACATGGAAACAATTGAAACAAATCATTTTCGTATACGGATCGTCTTCACAAATCTATAAAAATTACGATAATTAATTAAATTTGTATTTGGTTAATCAATTGATTATTCAATTAGTGCTTATACCTTTATATTTGTTAAATTTTCAACAATAGTTGGTATTGTTGGATGTGTTTGCGGATTATCGAAAAGATTATGAAATGATCCGAGCGATTTGGAAACATTACAAAGTCGACAAAATTCCATGTTACACTAATTATTTTAATATGAATTGTAATTTATTCAATTTATAACTAAATAAATCAATTATAACACACTGTTTTGAATTAAAAACGCAAATCACAAGATCACGAGTAAACTTCAATGAAAATAAACTCAAATAAAAAAGTCCCAGATCCGATTGAAAAAGAAAGAAATACAAGAGCGCTAGCGGTTGACAATGAGGTAGAGGGGATCAGAGAGAAAAAGATAAACGAGAAAGCACAGCTATATGGAAAACGTCAAACCAACATTTATAGGTCACATAACTCGCTGAGAGATGGCGCAAATATAGCAGATTAGGGGAAAAAAAATGAGTTAATAATGAATATAGTTAACATATCATACTTCAGTTAATAGAGTGTTGCATATATTCTCTAAGGTATAGAATCAATTGATTACACCTGACTTTCTTTTAAAGTGCAACGTGCAATATTTAAAATAGAACAGAGCATAGGTTTATATTTATGTACTATATGTAATGTCATGGAAAAGAATACCTAGGGCAATTGTTTATTAGCGGTAGTAATTATTTAAAATTGAACTTTAGGGTCAATTATTATGTTTTGGAGATTGCAAAACTAGCGCCAAAAAGGGGTTTCTATGAGAACCAGCATGCCACTGTTTAAGTTTTGTTTTACAGGTTAACAGAATAACAAATATTATTGTAATTGGGGAAAAACTATTGTTAAATAGTTAAATTTAAATATGTTTAAATAAAATCAAAATAAAACAGTTGTTTTTTTCTCAATGTTTGTCCTTCGATTTATTACAATCCTTATCGGTAATATGATCTCCAAGGTAAGCAACAGGATCGGTGCAAACTGAAACATTAAAAGCTCTCTAATAAATTGTTAGACTTTTTGTACACGAATATTGTTACATTTATTACGATATAAATAGAAAATAAGTACTTCAATATTTCTTTTTCATGAACAATTGAATATCACGACGGTAATTTCTGGTGGTTGTCTTTACCTAAATCAGCACTTTTGCATCTACTGATAAACAACATTGTATAAACGTGTTTTTATAGTGATAACAAAGTAGGTTAATATGTAATTCAATTAACCACTAATATGCAATTATTTAATTCAATATAATTGTCAATATTTTTACTAAATGCCCAAGAAATTCGATAATTTTTAAATGCTGCATTTCAGTGAAGATTTGTGACTCTTATATTTTAAGTGGTGTTATCGTGGATGCTTACATAAACAAGGATTTATATTAACTATACAGAGTGAGCCAAGTGGTTGGCCTATTCGACGTTTTAAAGAGTTCTAATTGATAAAAGTTTCTGAAATTTGGTATGGACCCGTTTTTCCACCTGGACTACATCTGGAAAATATTTTCACTTTCTTATTTTCAATAGAATGGTATACTTTTCATTCCATATTTAGATTCTACGATAAAAATGGAATGGCCTTTGATAACATGACATAAGGTCTAGCGTTAATGGTTTTTCAGGAAAAAAAAAAATTTCGACTTTTCCTGAAAATTTTGATTTTGTAGTGTTTGATTGAAAAATTTATGTTTGAAGATATCATTGATAGATAATCCAAATTTGGAACTCAAATAGTTTGAACTATGTACTTTACGCTAGAGTGTACAGAAATGAATTATCTTTCAGCATTTAGCCGAAATAAAATTTTCTTTCAGCCAATTTTTCAAAACGCAATATCTTTCTTATTTTAAATGGAATAGTATATTTTTATTTACACCGTTGGATAGAGAAAAAAATTCTGCATCGAATCATATAAGTATTCCCTATACCTATTCTTGATAATTTTTCAGTTATTCAAGATTTTCGATTTCTAATAATTTACCCCATGAAACGAAATACATTTTAGACAATACTGGAGATATAGAGAAAGGTATGTAGTATACAAAAACATAGTACAATATTCAGAATTATCAAAATACTGATGCTAACTGAATAAGCTTCAAATGTTACAACTTTAAATGATACAGGACAATCAAAAATAAACATGTTAATCGTGCAGCCATATGAAACAACTGGTGTGTTATATGTTTATATTATGAATGTATTTTTATCTTAATTCTTAGAGTTCTTGTAAAAGTGCTGACTGGCGTCTAGAGATTAAAAGTCCGTTTACACGCTCAAACCATTTGCGCAAACAGATTTGTTCAAACCGTTTGCACAAATTCAACTTCAATAAATGTTGTCGTCACACGCAGTGTTGCCAACTTTGGAGCTTTCCCCCTAAATTAAGAGGATTTATAACTGGTTGGGGGGAAACGCTCGTAACAGGTTGGTAACACTGTTCACACGTTCAACCGTTCAGTTTAGTTTGAGCGTTTGTGGCGTGGAGAACTCTAGAAATTGCAAATTATAAAAAAGTGTCAAATATGTCAGATTCGGAGGAAGAATTAATGCTTGGTACGGTTGCGGTATGCCTAATTAAAAAAATGACGAAATTGAAAGCTAAGAAGAAATGGTGTTAATTTTGGCTATTAAAAAAAGATTTATTTATTATTACGAAGTGAGCCTGACGATTTTCGCAATTATTAGCGTATGGACGAGGCTACATATCGACATTTATTGAATTTAATTACAGCCATCATTTCAAGAGAAGACACCGTTATGAGACGGACAATTACCTCTATTCTCTACTTTTAATTTTCCAGAGACAGGGAAAAGATCTATATAGTTCGATAAATTCACTAAGAATTTTCTTTTCTTTCGACATTGTTACCACTTGTTCATTCGTTCGTTCTCAACTATCAACTGACGGTTGACGAGACAGGTGGTCGCAGATTTTCGTCTATGCGCATGCCCGAGATTGGAGTAGAGGTTTGAACATCGTTCAAACGTTCAAACCAATACACCAACATCAAACCGATTTTCTGTCCGGGACAGATTTTACTCAAACCAATTTATTTTGTTTGCGCAAACATTCAAACAACGTTTACACGTAACGATTTATTTGTGCAAACTGGCTTGTTCAAACCAATTTGCGCAAATGGTTTGAGCTTGTAAACGGCCCTTAATACTGTAATAAACAATGGCAGTCAGGCATTGGAAATAAACTGTTCTAGAATAACGGAGTTGTTCGTTTCATTTAGTTTTTGTTATTTGGCAGCCCCAAATAATACAACTGGTCCTATATTTTACATTAATCCAACAAAAATGATTACCCTATTCGACACACCCCATCTTCTAAAGACGACACGTAATGCATTATTAAAATATAATATAGTACTTTTACACAACGTTATTATTCTCTAAAAATTGAGCTACTCGATTCTCAATCACAGTCACAATCTCATCTGTGACACCATTGTCGCTTGCAATACACACTCATACACATGATTAGCACTTTGTGAACCCTTATACAGCCTGGTTCATCGACGACTATACAGTTTATATGGCAACCCCCATTATTTAACAAGAGATTTGAAAAATATTTTGAATATTTATCAGAGGGTCCCTAGAGATTATTTTACAAAAATTTGAAGCTTGTATCTCTTTGGGAAATTGGTGGAAAACCTCTTTAATCGGAAAATTTCGCGATCTCCACCAATCGAAAACCTATCCCAAACAAACCAGCATCATGAAAAGATTCGAGCAAAACAGTGTTTTTTTCATTTTTCCTCGCGTGATCCCCAAAAAACAGAAAAATTTCTTTCCCGAGATCGATTATGAATGAAAAGTTCATTAACCACTATCAGCTGTTTACTACTTGTAAATCTAAGAGAAAACATTGTTTATGATTGTTATTGATAATACGTGTTTTTCGAAAACACAAAACGATTGAATATATATTGAATCAAAAAAAGTAAATACAAGAATTAGAATTAGACAAAAACACAATTAAACAAATTCAACGTCTTTCGTCGTACGTCTTCTTTTCTACTCTCTCGATTCTTTGTTTTTTTTTTACACACACGCCTCGTCAATCCCATCCCCACTCATACTTAACATAACATGATAATTCTGTGTTCGGTATCTTTGTTCTCCCCTTTATTGCAATTAATCAGCAACGGTTGCTTATTATCATTCTTCAACGGCTCCGGTTTCCAAGGCGTTCACACTGCAACCAACCAGGAACACCTGGCAGCCTCGCAATCCACTGGGCAAGAATGGACTTGGCTACCCCAGGCCACGGCAAGCATCCAAATCTTCTTCCTCTTTGTCTCCAGCCACGACAGTGACTACACGTAATTTTCCGCGTATCGAATTTTCTAGAATTTCTCTACATTTTTGTACCATTTATTGTAAGAATCCTACAATAATTGTAATCAGGTGTTTGGAACACTAGTAAGTCGTTTTTCGTAATTAAAATTCAACATTTTAATCGTCCGTGTGTTACTTGATCCCATTCCTCCAGTTATCCTATTAACAAATAAGATTGGGAGATCTACCGTCGAATCAACACAATCCCCAATAATTTGTGACCACGCCGTCCACAGCAATTGATGATATCGACGACCCCAATTTCCAATAATACACACTGAACGATAAATACTTCCATTTAAATAAACATCCAAGAATTAAAATGAAAGTAGCAGTGCCAGCAAGTTTATTAAATAATAGGGTAAGAGTAGGGCTCTTGGGTTCCAAACTTTCTATAGGTGCGAAATGGATAAAATTTTGTGGATATATTAAGGGGCCCACCAGAAAAGCTAAGTAAAAAATTCAGCCCCCTAGGCTCCCACCCAGTCGGAGATACCCCCAGGGGAAGGGGGAGGAAGACCAGTCTACAAAAATCCTACCATCTGAAGCGGAACATGTTCAAAGGTAAGTGTGAATTTTTTCAGATTTTGTCACATTTTTTTCAGATTTTGTCACATCAAAAAAGGGAACTTTTTTGGTAAAATTAATCGTTGCTGTGGCTAAGGCTGAGCACATGGTGAAGCGGCGAGCAAAACGGCGATGCATGCAAAGAGCAAAGCGGCGACAACAAACAAATGTATTCCTGTGGAAGATCACATAGTGGAGCGGCGAGCAACGAGACAACAGCGCTGTGATACTCGAGCAAAGAGACGATTTCAAACATGTTTGAATTCTTCGCTCTCATCGTTATTCAACTCATTGTTTAGAATGGATCTTGAGACTTTCATAAGTAGTATTTTTGTTAAAAAACCTCTGTGGGATCAAAAAACTTGTCAACACAATAATCGTTTTATTTTAGACAAACTATGGGATGTATCTTTTCCAAAATATAATCAAATATTGACATTCTCATTCGACAATATGATTTGAACTTTATTAGATGTTTTCGAAGTTGTTCATATAGATGATGAAACTCACTATATACATGTCTGCTCCTATTTATTTTAGGAACATTACAATTTCGTTTTTTTTTATTTTTATTTTTTAGTAAATAGCAAATTTTTAGCGAAGAATTTTCGGTTAACTACAAATCCATGTTTGTTTCGTGACCGTTGCTCGACGCATCACTATGTGTCGGCAAATCTTTCTTATGCTCGCTGCTTTGCTCGCCGCTTCACTATGTGCTTAGACTTACAAATAACAGTTGCATCAACCATAGAATCCAAGTGTATGGAAGTAGTATATATAGTGGACCAGGAAGTCGGAGCCAATTTTCAAAATCTCCCACCAATTGACATCGGGAAGTGACGTCGGCGCAGGAGATTTGAAATTTCAAATCGACCAACTTAAAATCTAGAAAACTAAATTTCCCCAGACTTCCTTTTTTTTTGTCGAACCTTTCCCTCATTTAATTGATTCAAATAACTGGCATGTGCTTTTATTTATGAGTAGAGATAGGATTTGGCACCGTAGAGCGGGTCGGTCAAAATCTACTCTCCTGATAAATTCGAGTAGAGCGGAATGTTATTTTCTGTTTTAATCGAGTGTTTTCGTCGTCAACAAAACGAGTTGCTCTATAACGATAGCAGCAGAATGTTGAAAAACAGTAGACCATTTAAAATATCCACATGACCGATCGACGTCATTCGTAAAACGCAGGCGTTTGATTGTACTGTAAATTTCAATGGAATGGATTCCCCTCCTGAATACTCTTATAGCAACTCGTTTGGGTTAATAAACATATGATTTGTACGTAAAGAAATTTAAAATATTTTAATTTAATTTAATATTTTAATTATTATTTCAGACTATAATTTGTAAATAATAATGATTTTTCCTCTCCGATAGTTTACAACATACAAGAAGTTATTTAATCAGAATTATAGAACAGCTACGTCAATGGTAGGTTCAACGCGTTGAAAAACTTATGACGAAACTGTAGATCCTGACACTATTTATGAGATCGAATGTCAAGCACTTTTTCTTAAGTAAACAAATACAATAACATGAACACCCATTAAGATAAGAATAGAACAACTGAGAGGCGAATAACAGGTCACATTTACGATCAATGAGCGAGAAACCAATTTTTTTCAATTTTTTCAATTTTTTTCAGGATATAGTGCCAGAAAACCGAAAAAAACAGTTTTCCGAGAATCCTCAAGTCATCTTGAGTCCATTTATGTAAAAAACTGATTGGCGAAAATGTTGAGATTTTCGACAAAAATCACTTTTTCCCCGATTTCCCAACGAGCTACATGGTCCAATTTTCACTGGAATGTGCAGCATTGATCCCCCTATAAATCTGTAAAATATGTTTCCAATCCCTCGATAATTAACAGACGTTTGGTGCAGTGAACACCTTTAAGAGAAGGGGGCTGTAGATAATTTCAATACATGAGAATAAAATGATGTACTTACAAAATATGACGTTTTATATTAATTATTGGTAACAAAATTGGATGTATACAACTTTTTAATAATTAAAAAAAATTTGAAAGGAGCCGAATGTAAGAACCGGCCTAATAACTTCCCCGACACAGTCCGGATAGTTAATCATGAATTAGAATAGTGTATTAAAAACAAGTGTCAGAAGTCGACAATTAATGTACGAGTCCAAGTTTTAAAAATAAAAGTTACTATCAAAATCGGAATCGAGAATCGTGGCTATCTCACAACCATCGAAAAATTCAATGAGGAACCAGCACCTCGTCAACCAAAACTCTGTTGACTGATCGGTAGTTCCACACACACCCTTTTCTTATATCTCTCTATTAGTGATGGGCAGAATCGAGTACTTAGAATCGATGTACTCGATTCTTAAAAGTACTCGAGTATACTCGAGTATTTACGATTATAGTTGATTTCAGTACTCGAGTACTTTTCACTACCGATTAGTGATGGGCAGAATCGAGTACTTTTAGGAATCGCATGCTATTATAAAAGTGGTGTAGATATCTAATGTTAAAATAAACAAATAAGGAATATTATTGTCTATGAACACATATGTTTGACCTTTCATTTCTAAATTATTCGATTTATAACAATAGAAAGTAAAATTTTCAGTAAAAAAAGAATAGAAGCATTTATTCATTCATAAGAAATAAAAATAATTACAATATCAAATTATCATTTAAATTTATCTCGTTCAGTGGTGATTCTAAACTTGTGGTCGCTATGTGCAAAACTTGATAATCTTCCTGCCAGATTATCGTACTCGATTCTCTCCATCACTAGTGCTGATCATACATAAATTTTAAACATGCGAGTACTGGAATCGAGTAAAGTACTCGATTCCTCAAAGTACTCGAGTATCGTTTACTCGATTCTGCCCATCACTACTCTCTATATAACAACAAGTCTTTCCTATGGCAACCGATCCCCTATAGAGGGCGGCAAATTTGAATTAATTGACTGCACTATTTTGCCAATTTTGTGCCCTTATTTAAAAAAAGAAAAATTTGCAGGGTTCGTGAATGTTTGTCTGGTTACACTCATAGGTGTTGTCGGCGGTGGTTTGTAATTTGGGTTTGGTTTGAAAACGTTTCCATTTTGGGTAGAACAATTATCTTGTCGATGATATTGTTGGGGCTTAATATTAGGTTTCTTGAAGTCTTGTATATTTGTTGGGAATTTGGTGGTGGCTGGTTTTTGCTGAAGATGTTTTGGTTGTGATGGAAATTGTGAATTATTTTGTGTCACATGAACCGGTTTTTTGGTAATAACGAACATTATTTTCTTCATTGATATAATTTAACGCGGTTTGAAGGTTTTCTGAACGCATCGCACTAATTGACCCATTGGTTCTTTTAGCCCAGCTGAAAAATGTTTTCAAAGCTAGTTTATTGTATAAATCTCTTTTGACTGCCAACTGCCATTTGTTCGTATGTTTTTACATAGGAACATAATAGGTTCAATAAGCCAATAACCTTATCATACAATGGCAGAGCACTTTCTTTAGTTTGTTCTAACAGGACCAAATCGCGAATTAGACAAATTTCGTCTCTTTGATCGCTGAAATTTCTAGTCAAAGTTTCTCTTATGTTAGTTCTTGCCAAGTGGTTACGCTTTGGATGTTGATAACAATTTTTGCATTTCCAATTAATTTATTTGTTATTGATTTAAGTATAAACGTATCCAAGAAATTTGCCGGATTGTTCTTATCTATAAATGCGTTAAAAATGCTCTCAGCGCTATTAATGAATTTGTTTAATTCATTGGGGTTTCCATCGTATATGATAAATATTCCAGTTTAAAAGTTAATGTGATCATTCTCGAGTTTGATTGAACATTATTGTGAATACTTGTATTTATCTCAGGGGTTGAGATTGAAAATGACTGAATGGATTCAGTTAGTTGATCGACGACAGACATAAATTATTACCAAAAATCACTTACCCTAATAAGATAATTTTTGCATCAATTTCCAATTTGATCCGCCTGCGATAGGTGTGATTATCCGATTCCTAGGGGTACAACTCGATCCAATGGAACTTGAAACTTCTGTTTTTTCATTTTTAACTTCTTCGACCAGAGGGTAGGGAAGTTATTAGTTTCTGACCAAAATTTCGAATTCGAAATTTAAACAGATCTTTACGTTTTTAGGTCCCCTGAACAGGTTTCTGAAGTTTTTAGCATGATTTGCGCGTCTGTCGTTTCTCCAACGATTACTCAAAAACGGTTTAACCGATTGAGTTCAAATTTGGTCAGCACAAACTATTTGGTGGCCGTTCGAGTTTATTAGTTTTTGGTGCTAATCGGACCACGGGGGTAGAAGGGAGAGGGGGTTGATTGAAAAAAATTTAATATAACATATTAATTTGATATCACCAATCGAAAGAGTATGTGCTTTTATGTCAGAAACGATACCCATCATGTGCGATGTTCTTTTTTTTTAATAAGGACACAAAATTGGCAAAACAGTCTAGTCAACCAATTCAAATTTGCCGCCTTCTATAAGGGATCGGTTGCCATAGAAAAGAGTTGTTGTTAGATAGAGAGATATACCCTATTCACGATTCAATTGCGAAATTTTGAAATGACAGTTTAGAAGGTTATCCAACATAATTTTTAAAGCGTAGCAAAATTTATAAAGACAGAATGATATCTACTGTTGGTATCACTGGAGGCATAAAATCCTATACGTTTGTTTACATTCTTCTGTCATTTTTGAAACATAACCTCAGAATATTTGTTTTCAAGCGGTTTTTTTGAGCGGATTTTGTGTTTCGGTTAGTGCTTTTTTAATATCTAAATGTTTTAAAATAATATAAATTTTGATTTTTCCACAAAAAAGAAATGTATATTCCTTCGACAATTCAATCCATATGATTTGAATTTTTCCATATGTTTGTTGGGACTGCCGTACTACTTTTTATTCCACGCTCAAATGACAGTTCTGTCGTTCTGTCAAAATTTCGTAATTGAATCGTGAATCGAGCAATCGAGTTTATGAGAAAGCTGAACTGAAAAGGGTGTGTGTGGAACCACCGATCAGTGAACAGAGTTTCGGTTGACGAGGTGCTGGTTCCTCATTGAATTTTTCGGTGGTTGTGAGATAGCCGCGGTTCTCGATTCCCGATTTTGATTTTTATAGTAAGTTAGTTTTTTTTTTTTTTACTAAAGTATCTCCAATAGAAAAAAATAGTATACAAAACTTGTGCTACGGTACTTGTTTTTTTAAAACCTCGGACTCGTGTCGGAGAAGTTATTAGGCCGGTTCTTAGATTCGTCCCCTTTCAAATTTGTTTTTTTTTTTTAAATAAAGTATCTACAATAGAAAAACAGTATAAAAAACTCGTACTACGGTACTCGTTTTTTTTTTTAACTCGAACTCGTGCATTAATTGTCGACTTCTGACACTTCTTTTTAATATACTATTCTAATTCATGATTACCTATCTGGACTGTGTCGGGGAAGTTATTAGGCCGGTTCTTACATTCGGCTCCTTTCAAATTTTTATACTAAAAGGATTAAAGACTACAGCCAGGTTTACAAAGAAAAAGTCACTAGAAACAAAAACTGGAACGTTGTGGCCGCAAATTGAAACATGTTTCCTAATCATTATATTTAGTTGTGTACATTTGTCTGTGAAATAGCCAATAGGAAGCTAGCATTTAGGCGGGCAAAATTTAAATCACTCCACTTGGTTCAAAAATAGTGATTATCTAGTGGAGAAGTATGACCAACATTGACAAAAAAAAAGTACACCACCAATTCAAATTGATGCAATTCTAAGTAAATAAATGAAAAAAAACGAAAATTTTCATATTTCAACAATTAAGGAAAAACCAAGTTAACACTGCATAGTTAAAAAAAAAACAAAATTAATAGGCCTGCGATACAATTGCCACCATTATTTGAATACCAACTATTGAATTAGGCGCAATTTCTGTGACGTCAAGGAACTGAACCAATCACATTTCAATATAATTGACACCCTTGCTTATATTCAATGAGTTATCTAGATTGCGCATCCGGTCTTAAAGCGTGTCCACGTATGGTGGCAGACATCTTGGATATGTCGATATGTCGGTGTCGTTCAATGAGATAGAAGCTCCTAGAGCAACAATCCCCTATACTCTGTGTATAGTGGAAATGTGCCGATTTCGAAAGAATATCGACAGCATTGTCACTCTGTCTAACTTAATGATTATCGCAGTCTGTCCTTTATTTGGATCGATCCAAATAAAGGACAGACAGAGTGAGAATGCTGTCGAAATCCAAAGATATTTTTTTATAGTTCAGTAGAAAAGTAATGGATGTCACGTCTATCGCCTCATATGATTGGAAAGTATTAACAGTTTCTATGGTTGCATATGCAGAATTAATCATCTAAAAATAAAGTGAATCGTAAAACATTCTGGAATGGTCAGCCAGTGGCAGACTGGAACGTTAAGCAACCGAGCAATCGTCCGGTTGGCCGGCTGCTAATGTATCTAAAAAGAGTGTGTTTATTTTGCTATTGATTATCAAAATTTCGACGCTCCTGTTGTATGACTAGAAAAACGTCAATTGTCATTTTGAAAAAACGTTTGAGAACTGAATAGTATGAAGCAGAGCCGTAACTAAGAATTTTGACGCCTACGGCCAAAAATAGAAATAAAATTAACAATATAAAAAAATAATTGTATCCTACAACCACTATTGCGGGCTTTTGCCAATTGCCTTCAGCTTTTTTTATATTAGTCGTATCTTCCCACTTCCTCTCTTTTGTAATAATGGAGCACCACTTGCAACAGCCATATCCTTTATTATTTACGTTTTTCCAATTTTTCGTGAAGAAAAATGAGACAAACGGATCGTCATATCACTGTGGATCATTTAATGTGAAATTTACAAAGAAGTCGATCGCAACATTTTTCGATTACAGCGGTTTGTCACCAATTTCCCAATGAGCTACGACAATCAAATCCTTAATATACATACTGTAATGAATATACCACTAGCGACACCTAGGGGTTAGAGAAAAAAAAGGGCAGCTCCGTAGAAACAAAAAAATATATAAATACATAAAAAAAAATAGTGTTGATAAATATTCAAAGTTAATAATAAATCAATTATGAATTAAAAAAATAGTTGTATAATTTAAACACTTCGCTCAAATTAAAGAAAAAAATTTTACAATTGGTGTCAGGGGTGGGGTTTATAATCAGTGAAGTGTTTGATAAAATAAATAACTGAAAATGGCAACCAAGAAAGTCAAATTCGGCGATTTAAAAGTTAATGACCTGAAAAATGAGTTGGAAGCTAGAGACTTGGATACATCGGGGAATAAAAGTGTACTACAGCACCGTTTACGAGTAGCCCTTGAAGAGGGTGGCGAAGATCCAGATGAAGTATTATTCGAAGTTACATGCGCAAATGATGGAAGCGAATTAATGAAACTTTTAATAGAACAATTTGCTAAGTCAGAAGAAAATTCTAGAAAATTCGAAGAAAAATTGGTCGAAAATTCAAGAATTTTGAAAGAAGAACTAGTAGAAAATTGCAGAAGTTTAAAAGAGAACTTTGAAGAGAAATTATTAGAAAATCTTAGAAAGTCTGATGGAAACTATGAGTTAAAAGAACAACTTGAAGAATGTACTAGAAGAATTAAATTATTGGAGAACACACATTCGAGCAGCGATATTACTCCGACTAAAGCAAGTATTCAGTCGCCAATAGTGAATCCAGAAGATATTTCTGTATCCAAAATTCGAGTAAAACCGCCAACGTTCGACGGGAAGACATCATGGACGAATTATTACAAACAATTTGAAACTGCAGCCAAGATAAATGGGTGGACAGAAGAGGAAAAAGTTACGTCACTTGTGGTGGCACTACGTGGTGATGCAGTCGATATTCTTCAGATGCTGACTTCAGAGGAGCAAAATAACTATGAACGGTTAGTAAAACGCCTAGAAACTAGATATGGAAACCAGTATATGGAGACGGTTTACTACACACAACTTAAGAACCGTCAGCAGAAAGCAGATGAAAGTCTGAAGCTGAAGTGGCTCGGTTAGTCCGTCTGGCGTATCCGTCAGCACCAGAAGATTTTTTGGAATGTTTGGCTGTCAGAACTTTTACAGGTGGGCTGCGAGATACAGAGTCACAGCAAAATTTAATTTTGTCGCATCCAAAAACTCTTACGGAAGCTCAGGCGCATGCGTTAGAGTTTGAAGCTGCAAAAATGTGTTCTAAAGGGCGAGCTCGAGTTCGGACAGTGACTGACAACGTAGAGAACACAGGGAACGAGTATTTGCAACAAATTCTAAAGAAGCTGGATGAATTATTAAGTAATAAGGGACAACCTCGTTGCTGGAACTGTGGGGAGACAGGGCATCGTAGAAACCGCTGTCGCCAGCTGCTGAAGAAGGTGTCGCGAGACGGAGAGCAGCAGGAAAACTAAATAAGATTGGTGAAAAGGGGCGAACGTCGACCTGTCTATCTAAAGCCCCACAAGCTCTCGTTGCCTCACTCCACCATCAGGCAACTAGCGTCTTCATCGACGGAGTCGTGGACGGAAGAACAATCTCCATGCTTATTGACACAGGTACGACTAGAACAATCATGAAGTATGGAGTATTGAAGAATAGCAAGCAGTTGTTACAGAGTAAGTGCCGACTACGAACGGCCACTGGTCATGCAGCTAAAGTCTATGGGGAAATATTAGTCGATATGAAACTTGGAAGTCGACTAATTCAACATCGTATCCTGATAGCCGACATTGAAGACGAATTCATACTAGGTATGGATATAATACATCAGCAGCAACTTAAACTAGACTTCGAAAAAGGAATATTGAAAATTGACGACGACGAAGTGATCCTGTATTCACGAGAAGTTGTGGCGGTTCGTGTAGTCTTTACTGAGGATACTGTTCTACCTGAGCGATCAGAAATGGTTGTGAAAGCCCGCCTGGACGACGACTGTTGCGAGGGGAGCATCCTGATGATGGAACCTAGTATCAGCGACAAAGAGACGGGAAAAGGTATCCTGGTCGGGAAATCACTTTTCAAATGTGACCAGGTCATACCCGTACGAATCATGAATATAAATTGTTATCCTGTGACCGTATACAAAGGCATAATTTTGGGAAAATGTTCAACTGTATCCTCTGTAACCCGTAAAATACAAGCCGTTGAGATAACGAGTATAGATCACACCATATCCCCGGAATTGGCCAACCAATTAGTGACAAAACGCCCAGAGTTGACAAGAATGCAGCAACGAAAATTTGTAGAATTAATTAGTAGAAACCAAGAAGTGTTCGAAATCAAGGGTGGTTCCAAAGGAAGAACTAGTCTGGTGAAGCATAAAATCAACACCAGCGATGCAGTACCTATTCGTCAAGCACCACGCAGACTCCCTTTGGCTAAGCGTGACGAAGCAGAGCAGATAATCCGACACATGGAGGAGCAAGAAGTTATAGAACCTTCCAACAGTCCGTGGGCTTCACCAGTCGTGTTGGTTAAGAAGAAAGACGGCTCGACTCGCTTTTGTGTGGATTACCGACGACTGAATGACGTCACGAAGAAAGATAGCTATCCACTCCCGAGAATTGATGACACGTTGGACACATTATCTGGTTCTACGTATTTTTCGACGCTTGACTTGAAAAGTGGATATTGGCAGGTTGAATTAGCGGCTGAAGATAAAGAGAAAACCGCTTTTACCATCGGAATAGGTCTCTGGTAATTTAAGGTGATGCCGTTTGGATTGTGTAACGCCCCAGCGACTTTCGAGAGGCTAATGGAATCTGTGTTAAAGGGTCTCTCGTGGAAAATCTGCCTGGTCTACGTCGACGACATAATTGTGGTCGGAAAAACATTTGAGGATCATATGAAGAATTTAGAAGAGGTATTTGCACGATTACGTGGAGCCAATTTAAAAACTTAGCCCCAAGAAATGCCATCTGCTGATGGAAGAAGTCTACTACCTTGGTCACGTGGTTTCTAAAAAGGGGATTGCAGTGGATCCGGCTAAAGTTGAAACCGTCCAAGAGTGGCCTATACCTGCAGATAAACATCAAGTAAGAAATTTTCTGGTCCTCTGTACCTACTACCAACGTTATGTTCCTGGATTCGCAAATATTGCGAAGGCACTGACACGGTTGACGGAAGAAGGGCGAAAATTCGTCTGGGACAAAGATTGTCAGGCAGCTTTCGAACAACTAAAGCGGGCGTTAGTAAGCGCACCAATCCTCAGTTATCCGCTCCCGAACGAACAATTTATTCCCGATACAGGCGCCAGCAATGTGGGAATTGGCGGTGTGTTGTCACAATGGCAGGATGGCAAAGAAAAGGTTATCGGCTACTTCAGCAAGGTGCTGTCAAAACCTGAGCGAAATTATTGCGTAGCCAGAAGAGAGTAGTAAGCCGTAGTCAAGAGTGTTGAACACTTTTACAAGTATTTGTACGGCAGACAATTCTTGTTGCGTATGGATCACGCTGCTCTGAAATGGCTCCTTCAATTTAAGAATCCAGAAGGTCAAGTAGCAAGATGGCTGGAACGTCTTCAGGAATACGATTTTATTATTGAACACCGTGCTGGCACAAGTCATCGCAATGCTGATGCTCTGTCACGAAGACCATGCCCTGTCGATTGTCAGCACTGTAGTCGAGCAGAAGAAAAGATGGTATCTGTTCTCCGAACAACTGTGGTTAATGAACAATGGCAGCCAGACAACCTGAGAGAAGATCAAATCAGTGACCCGGAATTGGGAATTATTTTTAAGTGGAAGAATGAAGATCGACGTCCGATATGGGCAGAAGTGGCACCACTGTCAAGTGCAGTAAAATCTTATTGGTCGCAGTGGGACTCTTTGAGAGTCGAAGATGCTGTCTTGAAGCGTGTCCTGGAGAATTCTGATGGTTCACAACTGAAGATGCAGCTGCTGATCCCGAAGAAGAGGATTCCGGAAGTTCTTCAACAACTTCACGATGGAATTGGTGGAGGACACTTTGGCGTGCAGAAGACACTGGAGAAACTGCGAGAGAGATTTTACTGGGTCAATTGCAAGGAGGACGTCAAGAAGTGGTGTAAGAGGTGTACATTTTGTGCCGCCAGCAAGGGACCTCAAAGGCGACACAAAGCACCTATGCGTCAGTACAACGTCGGTAGTCCATTTGAGAGAATTGCTATCGATGTAGCCAGACCGTTTCCTGAAAGTGAGAATGGAAACAAGTACATCGTAGTGGTAATGGACTATTTCAGCAAGTGGGTGGAAGCTTACGCGCTACCGAGCCAAGAAGCAATAACTGTCGCGGAGACGTTAGTCAAAGAGTGGATCTGCCGATTCGGTGTGCCGCGAGAACTTCATTCGGATCAGGGAAGAAATTTCGAGTCCGTTATCTTTCAAAATGTCTGTAAAATTATGGGTATTCGCAAAACAAGAACAACTGCATTACACCCGCAGTCAGATGGTATGGTTGAGCGAATGAACAGGACGATCAACAAATACCTTTCTAAAGTTGTCTCGAACCATCAAAGAGACTGGAATCGTCATCTTCACTATTTCCTTATGGCCTATCGCTCAGCTGTACACGAAACAACAGGAGAGACACCTGCGAACATCATCTTTGGACACGAGTTGCGGCTACCCTGTGATCTACAATTCGGCAGTAAACCTGGAGAAGACCTGGCTGGAGTAGACTGCGTCACCAAATTACGCAAGAGAATGAACGATATCCACGAAGAAGTTCGTGCGAACATTCAGGTTGCGAGCGACAGAATGAAAGACCAATACGACATCCGGGCTGAAGAAGGCGGTTATAAACCTGGAGACTTAGTGTGGTTGTATAATCCGCAGAGACGTCGCGGCGTGTCACCAAAGCTACAATCACATTGGGAAGGTCCGTATGAAATTATGAAGAGAATTAACGTGGTATACTGAATCAGGAAGAATCAGGGCAAGTCTAGAGTGGTCCACTTTAACCGACTTGCTACGTATAATGGCGAAAACAGCTGCAGTAGCGCGAGGGTTCGAGAAATACAACATCAGGAGCCCAATTTTGACGAATTCATGGCCAACTATGCTACTGAACGCAAGGTGCGAAACGGAGTTACCAGAGAGGAACATCGAGATCTGTTCAGAGTACCCAAGGAATATTCCCTCGCACATTGCATAGCGGCTGACTTGAAAATGTCCCGTGGAATCGCCAGTGTTTTTAAGAAGCTGTTCGGCCAACTATTAGAGCTTCGCAGGCAGATTCCAAGCGTTGGAAAAACGTTACACTTAAGAGATAGTGGGACGAACAAGAAGAGGTATCTGTACTATTTGGTAACTAAAATGTTTTCGCATCAGAAGCCAACTTATGAAGCTCTGTGGGAGTCGCTACTAGACCTACGGGATCATATGCTCAGCAACGATCTCCTGAAGTTGGCAGTTCCCAGACTAGGTTGTGTATTGGACAAGCTCGATTGGAGAGTAGTTCGCAACATGATGGAGACTATCTTCCGCGCTACGGGGATAGAGATTCTGGTTTGCAGCTATCACCCGAAAGGACAGTCCCGGATGGAGCGGACCGTCGATTGCTACTTCTTCCGAACATCGACTTGTAGCAAGGGAGCTGCCTGCAGATATCGTCACGGCGTCATGAGCAAAGAAAACAAAGAGCTCTTCCGGGACGAAACAGTCCTAAGGAGGGGGCAATATAATGAATATACCACTAGCAACACCTAGGGGTTAGAGAAAAAAAAGGGCAGCTCCATAGAAACAAACAAAATTATAAATACATAGAAAAAAAATAGTGTTGATAAATATTCAAAGTTAATAATAAATCAAATATTAATTAAAAAAATAGTTGTATAATTTAACCACTTCGCTCAAATTAAAGAAAAAAATATTACAATACATATGTATGTTTCCAATCACTCGACAATTAACAGGAGTATTGTACACAGGGCCGTTCTTACCGTGTCGATAAAGCGTGTCTATCACGCAGGCGGCCACTTATAAGGGCGGCCGTTTTGATGGCAACTTTACTTTTTTTCTTTAAGTTTTTTAAAAAATAACGTACATAAATATTTTTCGTAAAAAGAATAGTTAAGACTCAATGTGAAATTATCTTGTTTATTTTTTAAGATTCGAGAACTAACAGATTATTATTATTATTATTATTATTGTTGTTACTATTACTGGGGGTGGCGAAATTTATATTTCACGTAGGCGACCAAATGTTTAGGAACGGCCCTGATTGTACATGTTGTAAAACTTTGAGAAAAGACAAACATACATGGAACAGCTATATTGTAGCAATAAAATAATAGGTTTTATAGTTGTGGACAGGGGTAGGTAGTTGGAGAAATATTTAAAAAAGCAACCGAACAAATTTTGAAAACCCATAAAAAATAGAATCTCTAATAATCGAAAGCGAATCAAATGACAGGGCAACCTTAATTATTCGGCACTCGATTATCCATCACCCTCGGTTATACGCCTCTAAATTGTCTAAATTTTTCGCAATATGGTCTGAATTATATACAGGAATTATAATGAATCGCTACAACGCGTATTAGTTATTTGTAGTGGCGGAATGGCAAACATTTTCGGCCCGAGCAATTCCTATGAAACCGGCCGTCGGTAAAAAGATTGGAGTCATACAATTGTATGAGTTTTGTATACGAACACAGATCCTACTATGGTTAAGGGATGAAGGGAAATGGGAAGCATTGTCATAAGATACTTGCAACAAGTGGATTGATTTTGATGGAGTACATTCAAGAAGATATTATTTTATTATCTATTGGTGGGCGGGTGATTCGAGCTATTCGTTAATTGTCAGTACACCTCAACCCCTATAGCAGATCTGGGCTGTAGGGTCCCTTTTTGAAAGTAGGTTCAGAGATGGACAATTTCTTCGTGTTTTAGAATTACAAATAAGACGGATCATTTTTACACAACATGAATTCTATAAGTTAGAGTCCACAAAATTCATTCTAAAAGTAAGTAATAATGTGACAAATGATATTAAGAAATTCTTTCTTTCCTGTTTACTATAAAACGAACAAAAAGACCGATCGTTGCTAATACAAAATGCAAAAATCTACCCTATAGGCATTATCGACTGTATGAATTGTCTAACTGACATTGCAACTACTTTATTTCAAACGGCAGTTATTCAGAAATTCATGTGTCACAAAGTCGACGAAAACTTTCAAAATTTGATGAATTTATTGAATTCTTTTTTGTACATCCCTTACTATGGGTAATGCATTTACAACAGAAAATCAACAATCTACTTTAGTGAATCCTCCATATTTTATATTAATTTGGTCAATCATAATTTTGTATCGTTGCTATAATGTTACGAGAATCTTTTTAAAAATTGCGTAGAAAGTTGTCAATACTCGATACGGATGAGATTAATTATGTTTTTAGTAATTATCGAATTAAGATTTTTAGCTAACTAATTAATTACAATACCTATGTAATAGGTACATGTAAATATTTATTTATTTATTTGTTTATCGATATTTACGAAATATCGATAAATACACTGAATTTGCTGTTAAATAAATTTTGACCAATAGACAAAATGTAATCCTATCCAATTTCTGGTTTGTCAATAAATAAATACATTGTTATGATATAGCATTTTATACAGTCCGATTTTGTAAAGTATGGGCAGTAAGCTATAAAATCTAATAACTCTTCAATTTTTTAATCAAATGAAAAAATTTATACAAGAATCAACGATATTTGGAAATCGGAAAAATCGACGTTAACTTTTGAGAATGACGCAATATTCCTAAATTTAAAAACTCATCACCATTTTGAAAAATTAATTTCTCTTCCCGGAAAAGGTTCAAAAATTGTAAATATTCGAAGGGGTGCTTGAACTGTTTCAAAAATCTAGGTCAGGGAATCCCTTGGCCCAACAGCAATAAATTTGTAAAGCAAGTAAAGACATAAATTTTGAAGGGCAATACAATTTGGTCAATTTGATAGACTAAACATCTATTTCAAAGTTATCTTTTTTTTCTCTGTCTTGTGTTTCATTTATTTCTTTTCAACTTGTGCATTTCTTCAAAAGTTAACCATCAACATCTGTACTGCCCTTCTAATTTTGCCTTTTCTTGCTTTACAGATTTATTGCTGGTGGGCCAAGGAATTCCCTGACCTGGATTTTTGAAACAGTTCAATCACAGGATGAGTCTAACTATATTATTTTCCACCAAAGTATTGTATAGAACAAGTCATATCGTCAGGTTAGTGTAATTCATAATTATAATAATTGAAATAAAATATATAACAAACAAAAGTTGTGCAGGAATATCAAAGAAGTTTATAGTAACATTACAAAATTGATCAAGTGAATACGCGCTTCTACTGATGCGATAGAGTTATTGTTGGTTTTTTCAAAAACTTTTGGTCACTGTAACGGGTTGAATGAGATATTAACCACGTTAATAAAGAAAATATATTTGATTTTAAATATTACATGCATTCAACTCAAGACAAGCTAATATACTGTCTTACATCAATCTATTCCTATTATGGTGGGGTTATTCACATCCCTACCCTGACATCCCTTTTCTTTTCAAATACTATAAATTCTTAATTAAGGTACAACAAAATCTTTTAAATAACCTGGACGTTTCCTGTTGCGTTTTGGTCTTTCCTGAATATTCCAGTTCACAGAATTTGAATTATTATTAGAAGGAACAACAACATCTGTTACAATTTGGGATTGCACTGGAACATTCTGCTCAGGGTTTGAGTTCAGTTCTTCGTCTAACAGTTGATCAAATAGAACATGATCACGATCTGGTGGAAACCTGTTTGTTTTTATTTTCCGTATGAATTTCCGGTTCCTCACCAAAATGCGATCGTTTTTATCAAACTTAATATGATACGATCTAGGTCTCTTATCATCTAATTTAACAATTTTCCCCGGTTCCCACAATTTGCTATTCATATTTTGTATAACCACGTCATCTCCAGGTTGTAAATCTAATAAATTTTTTGTATGATAATTGTAATTTTTTTTTCCTTCTCTCTTTGATTTTTAATGTACATTTGTAGTGGTTTAATATCACTTTTGGGTATTAACAATGATGTATTTATAGGTACATGACCTTTAATTCTCCTCCCAAATAATAATTGTGCTGGTGAGGGTATATAATTGCTAATTGGCGTGTTTCTATATTCAAGTAAGGTTAAATAAAGATCTTTATTATCATAAATACATTTTTTCAGAATTTTCTTAATTGTCTGAACATGACGTTCTATAAACCCGTTTGATTGAGGATAGTGTGGTGAGCTTGTTTGATGTTTTATTTCCCATTCTTTTAAAAAATTTTGAAAATGAAAACTCGCAAATTGCGGCCAATGGGCCGCAATATAATATCCGGGAAACCGGATATTATATTTACAGATAATGATCTGTAAATATAATATCCGGTTTCCCGTGACGTGCAAATACTGCTTTACATTCTTGGACAATTCTAGAAGAGACTGTATTCTGTTGTAAACAAGCTAATTCTGGGAATTTAGTGAATTCATCTACAATTAATAAATATTCCTGCACTTGTAAAGTAAACAAATCAGCCGACACGATTTCCCATGGCCTAGTGGGTATTGATTTTTGCATAATTTCCTCTTTTTGATTTGATTTGCTATGTGTTAAACATGCTGGACAATTTTTTATTTTGTCGGTAATTTGTGAAGTCATAAACGGCCAAACTACAAGTTCACGCGCTTTTGTACAAGTTTTTTCAACACCTAAATGTGAATAATGAAGTCTGTCTATTATTTCTGATCTTAAATCTTTTGGAATAATTATTTGTTCGTTTTTATACGCGACATCTCCTATAACTGTTAATTGTTCACGATATTTCCAATATGGTTTAACAATTTCTGGTAATTGATTTTTATCAAAAGGCCATCCTTCTTGTATTATCTGTTTTAAAGTTTGAATTTCCGAATCTTTTCGCGATTCTATTTCAACTTTTTGAAATTTTTCAGGACTCAAATCATTGGTTTTCAGAAAATTCACTTGTAATTCAATATTATTTTCTATAACCTCAAATTCTGGATCATTATAATGTGCTCTTGATAGGGTATCCGCGAAATAAAGTTTTGCACCGCTTTTGTATTGTACTGTAAAATCATACATTTGTAAGGTAATCCGTAATCTCTGTATTCGAATGGGACATTGAGTAAACGGCTTTTTGAAAATGGTTTCAAGAGGTTTATGATCGCTTTCTACCGTAAAATGTTTTCCATACAAATATTGATGAAATCTTTGACATCCAAATGCGATTGCTAGTGTTTCTTTTTCTATTTGCGCATAGTTTTGTTGTGTGGATGTTAATGTTTTGGACGCGTATGCAATGGGTGATCCCTCCTGTAATAAAACAGCCCCTAATCCATCTTTGGAACTATCTACTGAAAGAGTTAAGTTTTTCTTTGTGTCAAAAAATTGTAGTACTGGTGCTGTTAATAATAACTCTTTAAGATTTTGAAATTCGTTTTCATGAATTTGTGTCCACTGAAAAATTACATTTTTTTTTCTTAAATTGCGAAGATTTTTTGTTTTTTCCGCACAATTTGAAATAAATTTACTAACGTAGGTGATCATACCTAAAAATCTAGATAATTCTTTTGTATTCTTTGGTGATTGTATCTGTCTTATTGCCTCTATTTTATCTGGATCCATTCTTATTCCATTTTGTGATAATATGCGACCAATGTATTTAATTTCAGTTTGTTTAAATTTACACTTTCCCTTATTGAATTTTACCCCGAATTTCCTAGCCCTTTCCAATACTTGTTTTAATATTTTATCGTGTTCGGTCTTTGTCTTGGCATGAATAATAATATCGTCAATATAAATTTTAACTCCCGGTATATTTTTGAAAATTTCTATAAACGTTCTATGGAATATTTCTGGCGCATTTGAAATTCCAAACGGCAACCTTAAAAATTTTAATCTACCAAAAGGAGTAGCAAAAGTTGTTAAATTTGACGCTTTTTCCGATAACTTAATCTGCCAAAACCCCTTGTTTGCATCGAGAGTTATAAAAATTCGCGAACCCGACATGTCACTGGTTACTTCTTCAAAAGTTGGAATTACAAAATGTTCTCTCAAAAGAGCTTTGTTTAAATTCTGTCGATCTAAACAAATTCTGACTTCAGTATCTGATTTATCCACAAGTACTATTGGATGTACAAACTCTGTTGGTTCCCTAACTTCTACTATAACATCATCTCTAATCATTTTCTCTAATGTGTTCTTCAGTTTGTCCATCATGCGAAAAGGAACTTTACGACATGGTACTACTATTGGTTCATAATTTTTTTTTAATGTGAAATTGCAAGTAAGACCCTTAATTTGACCTAATCCTTCAAAGACATCCGAATACTCCTGAATTAAATCTGTAGTATTATCATGTTTTACATTTATATTTTCAATTCTTTTAATTAAATTCAAAGAGAGTAATGTTTTCAATCCCAACACCGGAGGTGATTGATCATTCGTGTCAATTATAAGAAATTCTAATTGATAAATCTGATCTTTTAAACTAATTTTCAAATTACAGGAACCACACACCTTCAATCTATGACCTTCATAATTAGTTACAATTGAATTTTGTTTATTTGTTTTTAACAATAAACCCAACTGATCTGATAAATATCTGGGAATTACGTTGACTTGAGCACCAGTATCAAGTTTAAATTTTATTTCAGTTTTAAAATCAACAAGTTTCAAAACCTGATACCAGTCTTCAGTCTCGACATTGTTTATGTTTTTTTCCACTAAACAATCAATTGAATAAATTATTTTTTGATTCTGAGAATTTTCATCAATAGAAACTGTTTGAACTGCTTTTTTTTCTTTAGATTTACACATATTAGCAAAATGATTTAATTTCTGACATTTATAGCATTGCTTACCAAAAGCTGGGCATCTCTCTGTCTCAGCTACATGGCTTTTCCCACAACGCTGCCAACTTGTATTCTTATCTCTATTGATTTGATGTTTTTCTGGAATCGATGGATTGTTGTTGTTACTGTTCTTATCTCTGGAACTGACGCCTGCTTGTTTTTTTCCATTCAATTGAATTTTTGTATTCTTCCGATACGAATTTTTGTTCTCAAGGTGATCAACCGAAATCTGATTTGCAGATTCTGATAATTTTTTGATGTGCCCTTTTGTCACCTCTGCGGCCCTGCAGATGTCGATGGCTTTGCTGAGGGTGAGGTTCTGCTCTCGTAATAGCCTGTCTTTTACTCGTGGATCTCTTATGCCAACCACAATTCTGTCTCGCAACATTTCCTCTTTGAATGTGTCGAAATTACAATTGACAACAATCTTCTTAAGTTCTGTTAAATATGTATCAAAATTTTCTTCAGGTTGCTGTGTTCGATTGTAAAATTTACTTCGTTCCACACTTGGATTCGATTTTCTAAGAAAATATTCATCAAATTTCTCGATTATTTTCTTTAAAGTTTTCCTTTCTTGTTCATTTTCAAATTCAAACGTTTCAAAAATTTCTCTGGCTTGTTCACCCATTATGTGAAGAAATGTGGCAGACGCAACTATCTCACCTTTGTTTTCTAATCCAGTCGCTGCTGAATATACTTCAAAATTTTGTTTGAATTTCTTCCAATTAACAGCAAGATCACCTTCCAAATTCATAGGCGATGGATTGGCTTAAAAATTCCATTTTTCTCGAACTTCTGATTTTTTTTTCTCAAACAATCTTCTCTTTTCTCTCTTTTTTTTTCGGTGCACTAATAATTAAAACGACTGCGCCATGTAACGGGTTGAATGAGATATTAACCACGTTAATAAAGAAAATATATTTGATTTTAAATATTACATGCATTCAACTCAAGGCAAGCTAATGTACTGTCTTACATCAATCTATTCCTATTGTGGTGGGGTTATTCACATCCCTACCCTGACAGTCACATAATTAGGAGATAAATTATTTACAAAATATCATTTCCAAATTGATTCTCAGATTTTAAAACAGATTGGAGTAACATTATAGTAGCGATATAAATTAGAAATTATGTCCAATAACTCCGGACAGTATTAACAGTACAGTATTTGTTGGCATCGAACATGATTCGAGGCATCTTGCAGGTTGTGTGGGTCGCTCATTGTCTGCCGAATTTATTGCTAACATTCGTCGAAGAAAGTCCTCTTGTTGAGGATTTTCTGGAAACAATGAGGTAGAGCTTCTATCTCTTTGTCTGGGAAACAAGTGCAACCCATAAAGCGTTGGCAAATGCGAAACGTGCCACTTTAAATTGGATAGGAAAATTTTCATTTTCATACTCAGTTTCTTCAGCTTAATGAAGAAAGCTATAAGTGAACGTGCTTCAAATCCAAACCGCACACAATCTTTCATTTTTCTTAACATGAAAAATACAATTGAATAGTATTGGATTTTACAAAGACAGTATATTGTAGTAATTATATATTGCACACCGGAAATCGTCCAGCAGTGACCACTTTTATTTGGACCAACATTAAAACCTGATTTTATACCACCAGCAATATTAGTTTAGATGCAAACCACCCGCTCACCAATTGTGCCTGTTGTCGATAAACTGTTACATTTGGTTTGTGTCTCCAATATCCGACCCATGAGAGCTTCAAAATGGAGGGAGGATTATCACTCTACCCCCCCCTCTACCTCATTGGTGTCGTTTCAACAGAAACGACACCAACACATCGCCTTCCTTTTCTCAAGCAATGATCGATCAAGGCTTGAGAAAAGGAGGTCCCTATTGAACGACACACTCATAAGTTAGAGAGAGTGAGGATTAACTGTCAAAATTTCCCCATATGAGGACCAAATTGGTCTTATAGAAGTATAGGGGATGCGCACTCTATATACCTCATTACTTATAT
The DNA here is from genome assembly GCA_020740385.1 of Mylabris phalerata. NCBI lineage: Eukaryota > Metazoa > Arthropoda > Insecta > Coleoptera > Meloidae > Mylabris > Mylabris phalerata. The sequence goes on along the minus strand of JAJEOX010000185.1, from coordinate 19,321 downwards.
TACATATAAAAATACATTTGAAGTTTCAAATTAACTTTTATTATTGGTTTTTGTGGAAATTATTAATTTATTATTTACATTGTTACACTTCTATTGATACACATCTGTATGTTGTTTTAAATGATTAGTTAAACTTGATTCTAGTGTGAATTTTCTTTCAAAAATGTCACTCTTACAGTTTCTTACCTTGATGTATCAATAAATGTCTTTTTACGTGATCTGTTCGTTTGAATTTTTTGTCACAAATGTGACATTTATGTGGTCTCTCGCCTGTATGTATTTTTAAGTGTACGCTTAAAGTTGATTTCTGTTTAAATATTTTTTCACAAATGTTACATGTGTACGAGTACGTGCACGGCTGCTCACCTGTATGTATTTTCAAATGACTTTTTAAATTTGAATTTACTTTAAATCTTTTGTCACAAATGTGACATTTGTATGGTCTCTCATTTGTATGAATTTTTAAATGTTTACTTAAATTTGGTCTTCGTGCAAATTTTTTGTCACAAATCTGACATTTGTGTGGCTTCTCACCCGTATGTAATATCAAATGTTTCTTTAAATCAGAATTTAGTGTGAATTTTTTGTCACAAATGTTACACGTGTACGGTTTCACGCCTGTGTGTCGTTTTAAATGATCATTTAAAGATGATTTTTGTGAAAATTGTTTGGCACAAATGTTACACAGGTACCGCTGCTCACCTGTATGTGTTTTTAAATGTTTGTATAAATTTAATGTGTCTGAAAATTTCTTGTGACAAATGTTACACGTGTCCAGCTGCTCATCTATATGTACTCTTAAATGGTCTCTTAAGTATTTTCTTTTTATAAATTTTTTATTACAAATGTCACATTTGTACGCTTTCTCATTTGTATGTGTTCTTAAATGGTCTATTAAGAATATTTTTTTTATAAATTTTTTGTTACAAATGTCACATTTGTATACTTTTTCATTTGCATGTACTCTTAAATGGCATATTAACTGTGATATTTTTGTAAACTTTCTGTTACAAATGTTACATAGGTATCCATTCTCATTTGTATGTGTAGTTAAATGGTCCTTTAAGTTTGTATTTTGTGTAAATTTTTTGTCACATAGATGACATGTGTATAAGTCTCTATATTTATGTATTTTATAATGTCGTGTTAAATTTACTTTTCGTTTACATTTCTTACCACAAATGTCACACTCATAAATTTTCCCTAATTTTCGTTTATTTAACACGATTTTATCATTACTGCCTTCAACACTATTATTTTTATCAATAATTTTAATTTCATTTGGTTCACAATCGATTGGTTTATTTGGAAATTGATGAGTGTTATCAACTGGCGGGTTTTCATCCTTATCAGAACCAACAGCTATAAAAAATATACAAATTTTAATTAACAATTCAACAAAGAATAATAGTAACAATAATAATAAAATCAACCCTCTTATAACACAATTGTAGTGCCAAAACTCTTATCAGGATCCTTTCCGAAAAGAGGAAAAGACGATACAGATTAAAAAACAAATGTCATTTCTCTAATAATCCTCATTATCGACACAAGCAACGACATACGTACCAAAACAATGCTAATTATTAGAGCACATCATTGAGTACACGATTAATTAATACGATCGCGTTATAGAAAAGTTGATATTATTACTATTATTGGTAATATTTTAAATACCATTATTCTGTTGTAATTCTTCAGTATTATCTTCATTATTATTTTCAACGGGTGTACTCAAACAATGATCATCTTTACCTTCTGAATCACTCCCTAAAATACATTATTTTTATTATTATTATTATTACTATTTGATTAATTAGATAATATGATTTAAAATGACTCCAGTAACACCAATTCGAATATATTTTGATGTAAATTTAGTTAACCTGCAAATAACACGTAACGGCGGCAAGATTTGCAATCGTGATTTTCCAATGATAGGATTCAATGATTATTTGGCCTACTCTTATGAATTCGTTGAGTAATGTTAAAATCATCGTTACTTAAAGATGAACATCTGAATCAATAAAAGTCATTATTATTATTATTATTATTGTTCAATAAAACAATATATAAAATTAACTGCCGTCAAATAACACGAAATAATAAAATCATTCATAATTATTGCCAAACAGAATTGTTTAAATTTTGTAAATTTTTAGAGTTCGATGCACAATAAACTAACGTTTCATAAAGAAGGTTGTTTAAAACAATTTTTATAAACGTGTAAGAATAAGTGCAACTTGTTATACAAAATAGAAGGCTAATTAACCTCTTCGTTGGCTTTGTCTTGGGTGCGTGATGTCGTAGATTGGTTCATATTTTATTACATTTTGACATTTGCTAATGTAATTCACAAACGTAGAACACAGCGCAATCAAAACATAGCTCTGTAAGAGGTACTGACGCTTAATACAATAAACCGTGTTAAAAGAGAACAGGATTTAATAATTGTTTTCCGATACATAATTCCCCTTTAGAATCATGATCTGATTGTGAGTTGAAATTCATAATGATTAACGTTATTTAATTCAAAAAAGAAAAATATGCAGAATTAACTAGCTTTTAAATAACACGTTATAAATTAATTCATAATTGTGCCGCAATAGAAATCTGTTAATTTTGTAAATTATTGGAATTCAATGTGGAATAAAGCAAATTACCATTCATATAGGGATTGTTTAGAACAACAAATGTAATCGTATTAAAACCGATACAATTATCCAACTGTATTAATAACAGAACTTGTTGTACACGGTATGCAATTGTAATTTACCACACACATATGGTCATGCATTTGGGGTGGGTCCGTCGTGTTGTAAATTCATTCGAATTCTACTGAATTGAACATCTGTTAATCTACCACGTTATTTTACCAATCATTTGGCAATGCTCTTTTTACGTAATATCATAGCTTTGTTCATCTGTTTTGAAAGATTAACATTAACAAGTATCGAAAAACAGGTGCTATATGAATCAATCTACGACATCGAAGCATCACCAACAGCTATGGTGAAATAGTTATATGTACTGTAAATGTTGTATCGGGTTATATCGTGTTATATTGTATCGTGCTAAAAGAAGCTTGAGTTTACCAAAACTTTCTATATTGACTCTTAATACAACAAATCGTGTTAAAAAAGGATAGTATTTTTTAACTTTACTCAGCATGGTCATCATCAGAATCAAAAGATATATCATCATTACTGTTATTTAGTAAAAAAAAACAAACAAAACGTATAAACCTAGCAAGCCTTCACATAGCACATAATTGTAGCCTAATACAGTATGTGAATTTTGTAAATTAGAGCAAACTAGGTTTTTTAATAGAGTTGTTTAGAACAAATATCAACGTGTTAAAATGGTAAAATTATTAACTTATATTTAGAGTTAGGATCTACAGTCGCACAATAAAAATTTCAACTGTCAAAACGTACCAGTGGCGTAATTGATTTAAAATACAAATAATCGGCAATTTACTTGTAATAAATTAAATATAAAAATAATTTCTATCAATGATATTCAACAGAATTAGTAAATGAATTTAGAGTTATAAATAATTTATAAATTTGTGAGTAATATTTCATTTATTTTTGAGTATTAATCACCTGTTTATTAACCTAAACGGACTACAATGAGAGAATAATGAAGGGGAAGCTAAATCTGTCAAAATTTCGCTAAAATCAAACACCTGCGTTTTAGCGATGAGGTTGCTAAGTTAAACAAATCTTTATAATTGGTCGACTGTTTTTCTAAATTCTGTTGCTATCGATATAGAGCGCCTTGCCTTGTTGTTGTTTGTTAACGGATAAAACAACTGATTCAAAATCGAACCTTATGTGCCGCTTTTGGCAAATTTTTCAAAAATTAGATCCCCTACTGCTCCTTCTAGGGAGAAAAATCCTAACTCTACTTACATTACACAGGATGTACAATGCCAAGTTACAACGCACTTAGCTATGCTTTTTTTAATAATGTCGTAGCTTTGTTCGTCTATTTTAATAATACATTAATACATCTCAAATCTGGTGGAGTATCAATAAAGCTACGATACTACGTATCATCAAAGACATAGCTAACTATAAGGTGAAATATCGTGGTACACCCAATACATTACAAGGGTATGAATCAATTTACCACACGGAGACATAGCCAACTGAGGGGCAGAAATACCCTTCAATTATTGCAACGTGTTAAAAGCGGATAGAATTAAAAACAATTCATCTTACCAAGTCGAAACTTTATCTCCTCATCAGCATCGGAATTATCAAAATCAACCTTAAATTTTCCACTGTCTTCATGAAATTGAATCGATGGCGAATTGGCATGGAAATCATCCAAATTATCTTCATTTTTATAAATTTTATTTTCTAACAACAATTGATTCGTCTCTAAGATTCTTTGACGATATTTGTGAATCGTTATCAATACATGGAAACAATTGAAACAAACCATTTTCGCATATGGATCATCCTCACAAATCTACAAAAGTAACGATAATTAATTATTTGATTAATTAATTAATTAAAGTTTATACTTTAATGTTTGCCAGCATTTCGACAATTTCTGGTATTGTTGGATTTGCTTGGGAATTATCGAAAATATGGTAAAACAATCCAGGTGATTTTGAAATGTTACAAAGTCGACAAAACTCCATGTTTCACGATTTTTTCTCTTCCTACTAATCGTTAATTAATTAAACAATTAATAATTAAAAAATATTCAATTACAACACGCGCAAACTTCGATGAAAGTAAACATCTATGACATTCTCTCAAAATACACGGATAGTGGAGACGCAAACGAATTGAAGTAGTTCATCGACAACTGGTGAACTGGTGGTTTCGATCTAAACTAATATAAATAAGCATTGCTGGTTGTATAAAATTAGGTGTATAGTGTTGCCGTGTTGCCACAAATAAGACTGTTGTGCATTAGACTTTAAAAATGGGTCTTGATTAAAATGTAGTTTTAAATGGGGTTTTAGTGTACATTTTTTACCACAAATGTCACACTCGTAATATTCTTTCACAAAATTTTGTTCATTTAACATGTTTTTATTGTTATTGTCTTCAACACTATTATTTTCATGAATATGTTCAGTTTCATTCGGTGCACAGTCAATCGATTTATGATGATTGTTATCAATTCGCTGATTTTCGTCGTCATCAGAAAATATACAAATTTTAATTAACAATTCAACAAAAAATAATAATAATAAAGAAATCAACCCCCTTATAACACGATTGTTTGAATTATTTATTAAAATCGTTTTCGAAAACTTTAAACGACACCATAGATTAAGGACATCCGTCAAAGAAGCTAGTTTTAAAGGTAATTTTCAAAGTAAAAATTTCGTGCATTTTTCAATGGATTTTGATGCTGTAAACGGCATTTGAAAGGGCATTTCGTCGTTGTTGTCGTAAATTATCAGATTTTTGGAAATTCGAACCTAGTCCAGAGTTACAAAAGAAAAACCGGAAGCATATTTTTAACTTCCCCGACCAGAGGGTAGGGAAGTTATTAGTTTTGGACCAAAATTTCGAATTCGAGATTTCACCAGATCTTTACGTTTTGAGGTCCCCTGAACACGTTTTTGAAGTTTTTAGCTTGATGTCCGTGTGTGTGTGTGTGCGCGTGTGTGTGTGTGTGTGTGTGTGTGTGTGTGTGTGTGTGTGTGTGTGTGTGTGTGTGTGTGTGTGTGTGTGTGTGTGTGTGTGTGTGTGTGTGAGTCTGTCGGTTCTCCAACGATTACTCAAAAACGCTTTAACCGATTGAGTTCAAATTTGGCCAGCAAAAACTATTTGGTGGCCGCTCGAGTTGATTAGTTTTTGGTGCCAATCGGACCACGGGGTGGAAGGGGGAGGGTGTTGATTGAAAAAAATTCAAGATAACATATTAATTTGATATCACCAATCGAAAGGGCATGTGCTTTTATGTCCGAATCAATACCCCTCATGTGCGATGTTCTTTTCTTTTTTTTTAATTAGGGCACAAAATTGGCAAAATAGTGTAGTCAACCAATTCAAATTTGCCGCCTTCTATAAGAAATCGGTTGCCATAGAAAATTCAATTGCGAAATTTTGAAATGACAGTTTTGTGGTTCTGTCAAAATTTCGCTATTGAATCGTGTATCGAGTTTATAAGAAAGTTGAACTGAAAAGTGTGTGTGGAATCACCGATCTGTGAATTGAGTTTTGGTTGACGAGGTGCTGGTTCCTCATTGAATTTTTCAATGGTGGTGAGATAGCCACGGCTCTTGATTCCCGATTTTGATTTTTAAAGTAAGTTAGTTTTTTTTTAAAACTTGGACTCGTGCATTAATTGTCGACTTCCGATACTTGTCTTTAATATATTTTTCTAATTCATGAATCATGATTAACTATCCGGAATGTGTCGGGGAAGTTATAAGGCCGGTTCTTAGATTCGGCCCCTTTCAAATTTTTTTTTATATTTTTTTATATTTTCGTGTGAACGTTGCAACACTCGCTTCGCTCGTGCCGCAACGTGTTCACACTCGTTCTGCAACGATTAACTTTCTGACCTTATATTGTAATATACTATTTTCTACAGCCATCAAAAAATCGTGACATTTTTGCATAGTTACCGATACGCAAAGTTTGACGTTTTTTAAAAGTGAAAAAATATCTTTTTTTCACGGGTTTTCAATGAAAAATAGTTATTTTCAATATAAGTGTGGAGAGTGCGTTTTTGCGAGACGAGGGTGTACGTTGGAGCACGAGCGCTAGCGAACACTATTTTTTCTACGATCGAACGGAAACTACAGAAATTTATTGAACAAATTGAATAATTATTTGTATATTATATTATTAATTCAATATATTCAACAATTGACAACAAATTCAAATCAAGTTATCATAGAAAATTAATACCAACAGAAAAATATTCATTAAATTAATATAATGTTAGTTGAAAATTAGGAATTTTTAAAGAGTTAAGTTGCATATCATTTTACATTTATTGATTATTTCGTTAGTGATTGACTTTCAACTGTTTTTATTTTCAACAACATTCACATATTTATTTATTAGTCTTAGACAAATATTAAAATCGTTGTTTATAACACATAAAAACTTGTGAATAAGAATGGAAATTGAAGAACCTGGAACTCCGTCAGAAATAACAGACACCGCAAATGAAGTAGGGTTAAATTAACTTTCAAAAAAATCAAAACAAAAATATGAGAAGCTTATAAGCGCTTTTTGGAATACAAATTAACAAAAAAATGTAAGTTCCTTTTCGGAGAATACTATAATAATAATTAATTAATTAATATAATGTTATAATTATAATTAGATTGATTTATTAATCTAATTATTGTTGTTTTATCTTCATATAATAATATAAATTGAACAGCGTGCGAAAAGTGATTACTTGCCACCCTAGAGTGGAAATGTACACTTTTCCATGGTATTATTTGGAAAAGTAAAAATCACCAATCAGAAGCCAGTATTTATTTTAACTTGCCTACGTTGCCGTTGTCTACGCGACGGATCAACTCTATGGGAATTTAACACTTTCCATCTATCAAATACAGATAGAAAATCGACAGTTTCCGTTCGATCGTAGAAAAATAATATTTTTTCACTGCAATTTTAGAAACGCGAAAATACATCAACAGCAGCAGAAATGAAGAGAGGGATCGATAATGATTTCTCTCATTATCGACCCTTTTCTTCATTTCTTAAAACTATCGTTTTAAAAGTTTTATAATTATGCAAAACAATATTACAATTAATTTACTATAACAATAGTTATTTACTTTGATATATGAAAATTAAATGTGCATGACGAAAACGTGCCCCCGTGTATACCCAAAGGCGTGAGTGAAGCCCCTTGCAAATGAAAGTTATTTTCGTCATTAAAAGAAGCAGATGTAGAAGGTTGAGTGATTTTGTTTCCTTCTGTGGGGGAAGAATGTTGAATTTTATTGGCAATTTCAATTTTATTTTCCAAACAATCCTCGATGTAAGTTTCTGCCACCGTACTGCTCTTCCAGCCACCATGACGTTTAATTGAAATCAGATCACCTCCAGCATTCGCCAAAAGAGTGACAGAACTTATTCTGAAGCAATGACCAGTATATTTTTTCCAGCATTTTGCTTCACACATTTTCCGTTGGTATACTTTAAAAAGAAACGGTCGCTAGTCGCCTGTAGAGGCCGCAAAGCTTTATATTTTCCGACAATTTCTATATTTTGAAATTTTGAAACAGTAAATACTCGCTCGCAGTGGGTTTTTGAATCAGGCACCTTCACAATTAAGGTAGACTCTTTATCTTGTATGTCAGTTGGCTTCACTTTAACGAATTCTTCACGTCGAAGGGCTCCCGATATATCCAAAATTAACACAGTCTATAAATAAAATGAGTTGTTAGATTTGTATTACACTGATATCATAAGTTTACCTTCATCAATAAATATGTCTTGTCATCTGCTTCGTTAATAAACTTGCTAATGTCTTCTTTGTCTAAAATTTGCGACTTCTTGCTTCTGTAACCTACGCTTTTGCTTTTCAGGCAGGGTACTAACTTCAGAAACTTGCGTGTATCGATATTTTCTTTAAATTTTAAGGTGGCTTTCAACATCGCATAAAGGGACCAGAGTGTTGGTGGCTTTAAGATGCCAGACTTCTCTTCCAAATACGCCAACAAAACATTTTCCGTTAATTTATCAATTTTTTTTATAGAACACCACTGCCGAAACTGAAGATAAGTTTTTTCGTACTTTGGTCTTGATTTAGCAGGCAAAAGATTCGATACTGTCGCGCTTGCAATTGCATCTATTTCGTTTTCGCTACTAGAATTCATCACACTTCTTCAACAAAAATACCTATTGTAATTTTTCACTTTTATTTATCATCGTAACCATGTAAGCAGTAGGCAACTCGATTTATCAGATCATTTTGTTACAACTAATTTCTGTTATTTTTTCTTCTTCTAGCGGCTGTAGTAAAAACGTTGTTTGTATTTCGTGGCGACATGTGTTTTAATGGCACCTTCGAATGTCTTTTAGGTCTCGACTAAAATGACATTCTCACGCGCGATTAAAAACACACATTTCGCACACTTAATACAAAAATAACTATTTTCTAGAAATGGCCCCACATCTAATCTACAAATTCCCCTATCGAACAAGGCCTATTATGAGTGGTCTGTGATCATGTTGTAATATTTCAATTATTGTGCTTGTATCGAGTTGAATATTTTCTTTCGATTTTATTTTTTTTTTTAATAAAACTTACTTTTGCACATTTATCTAATCCACATTCTATTCTGATATCATCACTGAATTGTTTCAAATTTTCAACTGTTTTTCTAATTCTAAAGGTGATTAATTTTGTGTTCACAATTTTTAATTTTATATTATTTGTTCAATGTCAAAGGTATCAAAGGCGTACAAAACAATAAAGGGGATAATGGGTCTTCTTGAAATATTTTTCTAATTTTTATGTTGTTAATTGAAATATTTTTCCTTTGACTGTTATTTTCAAATTGATTTTCCATTCTTCCATCAATTTTTCCATAAAATTTATCCAAATTTCTGGTACTTTGTTAATTTTCAAAATTATTATTATTATTATTATTATTTATAATTTTACAGTTACGCTATGCTAATTGTTCCGTTTTTAATGACATGATATAGATATAACCATCCCGCCACTCACACCGCCATTTTTTATTGGCGGTCCCGAGGTAAAAGAGATGACACCACGAGGAGTTTTATTGGGTAATCTCATCGGTCGGCAATGAGTCGTTTGCGATGTGTAAATACAATGCCCCTCTTCCCGGAAAAAAGTGGCGTGAGAGAAAAAGGAACACAAATCCTTCGTCCCTATTGCCCCCGTCCCACTTGTACGAATCGCAAGTCAGATTTCCCACTATGGAGTGGTTGTATGCGATAATGATAACATTAAGAATAAAATTATCACCTACCATCATCGTTAAGAATAACATAAATTGACACCATCACCACCTTTCACTACCAATATGATTATTAAAAACAACACCACTAGAAATGATGCATGGATAAAGGCGGTAAGTAATTTTGAACACTATGCTGTTTCATCATGCCAAGCGATCGATATATAGGAATAATAGGATTCATTATGGAACAATAACTTGCGAAGCATGCAAGAATTTCTTCAAAAGATCAATCAGAATGGATGTGGCCTACTCACAATGTAGGAACAATCAACAATGCATAATAAAAATGGTGACTCGAAATAGATGCCGGTCTTGCAGGCTCAATAAATGCAGAAATGTAGGCATGTCTATCGATAGAAATATCATGGTTGCAGATTTAGATAATGCCATGGGCATGTCTCAACATATCTGTAGGTTTTTTCATAAAATGGAGAAAAAAACAGACACAGCAAACCACTAGAAGTTGATCAAAATATAAGAAGTAAATTTGAATTAATTGGAAGAAAGTAATCATTCTCGCCAACATTAACCATTTCTAGAATACGAAGAAAAGAAAGGCGAGGGTTTGTAGTCAACCTATTCAAATTTGCCGCCCATACTGTTGGCGCCCTCTATAAGGGATCGATTACTGTAGTAATCGGTTGGCATAGAAAAAGTTTTGTTTTGTTAGATTCTCATTGAATATTTTGGTGGTTGTGAGCTCTCGATTCTCAATTTTGACTTTATAGTGATTTAGTTTTTTTTTTAATAAAGTATCTACAATTTCAACAGGTGTGGGGTGTTTCCTACAAAAGTAAGGGTGATAAGTGGGCTGTTTCCCACAAAAGTAAAGGTGGTAAGTGGTGTGTTTCCCATAAAGTAAGGGTGGAAATTGTGGTGTTTTTCACAAAAGTAAGTGTGAAGATTTTATGTGTTCTTACGTTGCTACGTAGCCATTTTGTTTTTTTTACGTTGTTACGTCTCCATCTTGCTTTTGAACTTGATATCGCCGTTTTTGTTTTTTTTTTGAGTACTTGTGTGATTGAGTGTAATAATGGCTAGCAGCAATCAAAATCCAGATTCTAGTCCTCATGTTTCACCGGTTATTGGTGGCACCCGAAAGGAAATTCCAGTGTCGCCAGATTCAGAAAAAAGTAATCTTGAGCCGCCAGTCGTTGTTAATTTCAAAAACGATGAGAATTCAACTATAGATCCAAGTACAGTTATTGGAGCTGCTGTTGAAGGTGCGATACGTGCACTGAATAATGGCTCAATGAATGATTCCTGTTCTCAGCGAAATTTTTCAAGTATGTTGCCAGAATTTCATGGGTCGCCTGATGAAGACATTGATAGTTTATTAGTCAGAGCTGACGCAATTCAGAATTATTATCATGTACCGAATGTTCTTCGCTTAATAATTAACAATAAATTAGGAGGCAATGCTTTAGCTTGGTTGCACTACGTCTTTGGAAGAGTTTAAGATGGAATTGAGAAGCATGTTTAGTAGTCGAATAGATCGGATATTGCGAATGAGGAAGTTTGACAGTCGGAAGTGGAAGAAAAATGGAAAATTCAGTGATTATTTCCATGATAAGGTGCTCAAGGGAAATAGGCTACGTCTTTCTGGCAATGAAATTATTGATCATGTCATCGATGGGTTAGATTATCCAGTGATTCAGACGTCGGTAAGAATTAGAAATTTTGCTAATTTAGCAGAATTACGTTAAGTTTTAACCAAAATTACTAATTATGATCGTCAACAAGTTCCTATTTCCTCGACTAACTCTAAGTTTTATCAGACCGCCAAATTTGAAGGTCATCATCGTCATCCTATTGGTTCTACATTTTCTACATCTGCTGCTGTTCCTGTTGGTGGTCCTGCGTCATCGAAAGAATCAACTATTGTGTGTTTCAATTGCCGGCAACAGGGTCATAAGTCTTCTGAATATGATAAAGAGAGAATGAAGCCACCGTGTTTAAAATGTGGTAAAATTGGACATTGTCAACGAGATTGTAGGTCTGTTGAAAAGAAAAAAACTGTAAGTACCGGTAATGTTGCTGTGGTTCATGAGGATGAGTCTGTCGATAAATCCGTTCTGTCTTCAATTTACATGATTCCAGTAGTGTTGTCTGCAAATTTTCAGAATGCTAATTTAATTTGTAATGCCCTGTTGGACTAGGGCAGTCCAGTCAGTCTTATTCAAAGGAAATATTTGTCAGATGATTACTGCCCGCCTCTAACAGAGGATTTAGAATTGTACGGAGTGAATTATTCGAAAATCTAAAATCTAAAATCTGTGAGTCAGAGCTTTATATTGAAAAACTAAATACTACTGTGAAATTGCGACTGTTGGTAATATCAAATGGTACAATGTCTTATCCAGTCATTTTGGGTGGTGATTTCATTAGCACCTGTGAGTAGTATAAATATGTATGTTCTGGACCAGGAAGTCGGAGCCAATTTTCAAATTCTCCCGCCAATTGACATCGGGAAGTGACGTCACGGCGCGGGAGATTTGAAATTTCAAATCGACCAACTTAAAATCTAGAAAAGTAAATTCCCCCAGACTTTCTGCCAACCTAAAGTCTATACAAGTAAATTCCCCAGATATCATGTCAACCTGTGACGTCACGGCGCGGGAGATTTGAATTTTCAAATCGACCAACTTAAAATCTAGAAAAGTAAATTCCCCCAGACTTTCTGCCAACTTAAAATCTATGCAAGTAAATTCCCCCAGATTTCATGCCAACCTAAAATCTATACAACTAAATTCCCCCAGATTTCATGCCAACCTAAAATTCTAGTAACTAATGTCAATTTGTAGCCCTGTAAACAGCGGAAACGGCGGCAAATTTGAAAAAAAGTTGTTTTTATTGTTGTCAACAAACAAAATTTACGTTGTCAAATTAGCCCAGCCTAGCCTGACTTTTAAATGGGAAATTTGAATGAGAACGCAAAAAGTAAATTGTATACTTTTTATTGAAAATATACAATTAATTATATAATAATAATAATAATAATAATAATAATAATAATAATAATAATTTTATATAGAAAATCATATTTTATTAATCTTCATCATCCGATGAAGACGTATTAAATTCTATCATATTCATAGACTTTCTATGAATTTGTTTACAACACTGCGTGTAAGACATAATTTGAAAAAGAGGAGTTTTTAAACAAAAATCACACCAAGAATGATCATGTTTAACGTAATTTTGTATGGAGTCTCTCTTGAGACCTTTATGAAAATGAATTTTTTTGAAAATTTCATTCTTATTTGGTTTATAATTATTATAGCACTTTTCACAAATTCTCAAATTTATATATTTATAAAAAGTGTACGTAATACAAAGATGTTTAGCTCCATAAATTTCTCTATAACTAGGTAACCAAAGAAAGAACTTCAATAAATTCTCGCAATTTACTTGGTCACCAAATGGAAAATTATCTAAATCATATAAATCATGGTTTGGTATTACTTCCAAAAACTTTTCATAGCCTTCTGTATCTTCTGTATCTTCAACTTCATTCCAAACTTCTGTCCATTTTTCCGCACTGAATTCGTCTAACAAATCACTAACTATAGTTCTAGGTAATAATTCATATAATTTTGGTAACGAAAAATTGTCAATTGTCAAGTTTTTCGCCACTACTTGTAAGCACATTGAGTAGAGATTAAACATTTTTGAATGAAAGACTATCACTATAATTAAATTAAAACTAGTGCATTAGATAATCACTCTCTTGAAGTTGAACTATTGACTATACCTGCTCTAAATTATTCTTAATTTATATGAAAATTAATGAATGCAACTATTGTTGTGATAAAATGTGATGACAAACGGATAATGTAAATAGAATAATATATTTTTTAATATAAAAATATAACAAGGTCAACCATTAAGAATATATCATTTCTTCTCAAACTGACTTTAGTTGTTTTTTAAAATTTATGTAAGAAAACTGCGCAGACATTAGTTACAAGATACGATATTGGTATTCGAATACGAATACGTATTCGAATACGAATTTCTGCTTCAACAATTGAACAGGTAAGTAATATTGGTTCTTTCTTATATTGTTATAATAACGTATAAATTATTAGAATGTGGATGGCATATTCTCAACAACATTATCCAAAAATTGTTGATGTTCGTTCATCAATTGATTATTTAAGACACATGTTTAGTGATTTACTCTTCGAGGCTCAACATGAAGGTGTTTATGGTAGAAATTGGTTTTCGTCAGATTACTTGCATCAAATATCAGGAGAATATAAAAAAGCTGAAGAAATCTGTCAGTTATATTTAGATGGTAAAAGAAATTTGGATAATACAATTTTTGATTTGATTGAAAAGTGTGATGCAAAAGTTTGTCTTCGCGATGTAATGCACGAACTTCCTTATGGAATAGTAAAGAAGTACGAAATTGATAAATCTATTTACGACAGCGACGATAATGATGGAAAAGAAAACAAGAAATAAATTATATAATTTTTATTAAAAATAAATATATTTCTAATAACAAATTCTATTGTTTTAATCTATTATTTAGAATATTATATTAAATATAGTAAAGATTCATATTTTTTATTCCTTTCCGAACAAAACTACTTCAAATTATATTCTTTACAATTCCTGTCAATTGATAATATTCGAATAATTTATCATGAACAATAATACAATATGCTCTAGTTTTATTAGGAAAATTCACACTACTTTCAAATTCTAACTTTACGTCAACTGTTGATGATTGGATGGCTTCGTTTTGTTTTGAACAATCAATGACGAAGATCGATCGAAGTGCAAAGTTTGTATAGGTCGTCGTTGGTGTTGATGAGTGATTCTTATGAAAATCACGATGAAAATCGATAAAAGCTTGATAAGCTTCAGTATATTGATTTTTTTCAAAATCAAAATTTTGATTTTCATATGGATAGCACTGGGAATTCAACCATACACGAAGATTCGTTAATTTAACATGATCGAATTTGCTGATTTCCTTCTTCGGATTGTCTTTGCGATCCGTTTGGAAGGCAACAATTACATATCTTGGTCGTTCTAGATTGGTAGTTGTCTTAACGCTCCATATATCCTTCTTAGATTGTCTTAGTGAGGGTAATTCAAGAAGCTCCCAATTTCTAAATCCAATCTGTATAGGGATATTTTTATTCATTTGATTTAGAAGATATAATTTCGATTGATCACTCGGATATACGTGTTTTAATTTTAAGCATAAATCTTGAATTTTAATTGTTGCTGTCTTTGTTCCATTAGTAAAATAACAGTTGTCATCAGACCGACTGCGTACTAATCGAATTTTGTGTTTTCCATTGATAATTGTCTTGTAATCGTGAAAGCAGGCAAATAAAAATGATAATGGAATACGTAGACTAACATACTCGTTATCAGCTGCTAGAGATACTATTGTACCACTATCGGGACACCAACCAGCTGTTTCTAAAGCTCTACTTTCATCATGATTGTAACACAATAAGCCTTTAATGGTTGTTGTTGTTCCAACGTCTCGTACTTTTTCAATTTCTTTACCATTTAATTCGTATGCAATTGAGTCGAATAGATATGCACCAAAATTATTAGATAATTTACAATCACCAGTTGCCGTTGCATTAGCAATTTCTTCATATTTACAAATTAAATACAAAAATGATTCATAAAACGAAATAAAAACATCCTGTTGATTAATGTTGATTTCAATTTCATCGTTATTTTGAAATGATGAAATTGTCGGATGATACGTATGATATTCTTCTTTTTCAATACTATCGTCGAATCTTACTTTTTTGTATATTTGTAGTTTTTCGGACATTGTAACCAAGATCTTTTAATATTTGAATGCTTGCTTGTGTCAATGATGTTGTTGTTGTTGTTGTTGATGATACGGATGATAACGACGTCTGACTAATCGGAAATGATTGAATTTGAGGTATTTTATAGTAAGCACCTCTATCCCCACCACTATGGAAAACTAGGCCCATTGCTTTTCAATTCTAATCTGATAACAAGTTCTTCTCCTTGGAAATTAACCAAATCACCGTTTTGATCTAACACTCTGATGGTTAAATTGTCAATGAAATGTTTATTCAAAATTGGTAAATATATATGATTTCTTGGCTCAATATTTATAGCATAACCTGGATTTACAGCTGGGGCAAATTCATAAATTGTGTGTGATGGTCGATTATTATAGTATGATCCTGTTGTTATATTACATTCAATACGAATTGATAAAACTTTGATTATCTCCACTGGTTGATCAGATGAATAAAGTTGATTAGGTGGCAGAACTTGTTTTGAAAACCCTAATAACGTTCCAATACCATCGCCTTTAGTGAAGTCAATTTCATATTTACTCTTCAATTCACACTTTAACGTATTATTGTTCGGCTTCAGTGAAAGAAATTCTGCTTTATTAATATCATTAGGTGGACTAAGTTGTTCTTGTAGGTAGTCTTCAATGTGTGTTATCTCATATGCACCAGTTGGAATGGTTATTTCTTTTTCTATACCATTATCTTTATAGTAGAACTTATTCTGTCCCTCTTCAATGTTTGGTATTGTATTGTATGTATGAAAGCCAATAAGGGCCAATGAATAACTACAGTTTGGATTCAAATTGATTGGAGGATAAAAGTCTGCAGATAGCACACTGCTACGACCTTTTAATGTGAATGTTAAAGACATGACTGAGCAATTAATGTTCAAGCACCTTTATTATATAAGAATTTTAGACATAAATGTCCACAATTATATGTATTATATTTTTGTAGATTATTAAAATTATATAAAATATTTTTACATTTCCAATACTTGATTAGTTCTTTTGGAGGCTTTAAATTTCCATAACTATCAAAATAAAGCACTTTATTATTTTGTTTATAATATGCTACCCAGTGTGTACCACTACCTTCTCGAGAATCTAAATTAACAATACCTGTTTCGTATTTTCTAATTTTTTGAGGTAAATCATCTCTCATGAAAACACCTCGAAAATTAGGAATCTTAAGCCTTTCAGCATATGTTCGTAGTTGATGATCAGTTAGGGGATGAGAAGGTAGTTTCAGTGGTAGTTTTTTGTCAAATACAATCCCAATCCTGTTTTGTGTTTTTTCAAGTACAATCCATTACCTTTTCTACCTAAGGCAATGGCTTCCATTGTGCGATTATGACGTTCGGCCTCTTCCAATTTTTTTCTTGCTGCTTTAGCATCGTTCACAGCTTTTGTTACAGCTGCTGCACCGCCTGTTAATGCTCCTAATGCAGACAAACCACCGAATAATAAGGGTAACCATCCACCAGATTTTTTTGGTATGGGTATAATTCGAGGTAAACGAATACGTTTACGACCACCAGCTTTTTTAACAGCAACACGAGCCGCTTTAAACTATTGTTCCAATACTATCAGATCCATTGGTGGTCTTCTTCAGTAGATCGATAATACCCTTTTTAAATGCACATTTCTTCAATTGTTTTCGTCGTCGTCGTCGTCTATGTCCCATTCCCAATTTTTGTTTGGCTTTCATTATATTCGTTACCAAATAGGCGGCTGCTTTTTCTCCTAGTGAAGCGTCACGTGACGTAACTCTTTCCCAAGCTCTATTCTCTAAAATTTTATCGGCTCTATGTCGATCTTCAAGATTTTTACTCTGCGAATACGCTATATCGTGTTGTTTACATGCACGATCTAATTCGTTTAATTCCCGGATCGCCCCGCTTCAATCGTTTAGCTAGTTTCGTACCAGGTCCACAATATTGATTATCCGGGGATATGTAATTCAATTGGTAATTTGTTAATTAAGGAATTAACAAGTCCGTCACCTTTGAACGTCAACATTAAACTGACAAGATGACGTCTGCCTTCTTATATAAATACCCGCAGACTGACAGACATGCCTTCAGTAGTTATGATGAACGTTGTCAAACATAAACTATCTCTTAAAATAAATAATCATGACGTGTTAGTTGTGAAAAATCATCATCGACACAGTCCACTACTTCCCGATACGATGAGAACAATAATTTGTGGACCTAGTGGATGTGGTAAAACAAATGTGATAATTAGTCTTTTACTGGAACCGAATGGGTTACGTTTTCGAAAATGTCTACATATTTTCAAAATCACTCTTTCAACCGAAATATGAGTTCCTTAGGAGTGTCCTTTCTAAAGTCAAAGAAGTTGGATACTATCCATTTACAAATAATGATGAAATCATACCCACACGTGATGCAAGAAGTAATTCTGTATTCATCTTTGACGATATAGCTGTACCTGGTGAACAGGAGAGAATCCGAGAATACTTCAGTATGGGTCGACATAAGTGTATTGATTGTTTCTACTTGTGTCAAACATATACACGCATTCCAAAACAATTAATACGTGACAATGCAAATGTAGTTGTGATTTTTAAACAAGATGAAACATAATTTGAAGATGATTTATAGTGAGAATGTAGGAAGTGATATGAGTTTCGATGTATTCAAACGTATCTGTAATGAATGTTGGAAATATCAGTATGGATTTTTGGTAATATTAAAAGATGAAAATCTACGGAATGGACGCTATAGAAAACGATTTGATTGCTTCATCAAACTATAAATAGACTGATAAATCTACATCATCAAACATTCATTGTTCAACTGTGACAATGTTAAGTCAACAAACAGAAACAAATTAAGAAGAAATTAATAGAAGCCGCTGATAATGTTAGAAAAAAATTTAAACAATTAAAGAATGAACAAATAGATCAGACGGAGACAATCGATAGACTTTTGGAACCGATTAAAAAGCCATTAGATGAACTGGTGTTGGAAAAGAAGAAGAAGAAAAAGAAAACTATTAAAAGAGAACAAATAGCAGAAGATGAACAACAACAACAAGCACTACCTCCACCAAAAATTAAAGTTGAGGAAAAAGAAGAAGAAGAAAGTGTACCGCGATTTCCGTATGTGTCGAGAAGACACTCCATTGCAAGTAAATTCGCCGCCGACGACGGCGAAGATGAAGACGATGACGACGATGACGATATGGAAGAATTATTTATGGATCAATCAAAAGTATCTGACAAGGCTTATGCTGATTACATCAATCAATATCCAGCAATTGCACAACCCTATATTGAAAAATTGATTCAAAAACATCAAACAATCACTTCAAAAATCAATTATGATGAGGCGACGGAGAAGCTAACTCTGGGCAATACAGTTTTTGTATATTGAGCCTGATGGTGATATAAAAGTATTGAATGAAGTTTTCAAGGGAACAGAAGGATTGTATGATTTGTTGTTTTTGAAAAATGTCTCCCATAGTAAGTTTTCAATTAAGGATCAAGACGCTTATAAGAGAATTATCAATCTTACAAATGCCCTATC